>JAPDOI010000881.1:0-260568 GCA_029168955.1 Aplectana chamaeleonis
GAGTACTACACGGAGGCTGACCGACAAAGCTGGTCCGTCGTTCGGCGAAGCCAGGAAAGCGAATACTGCGTAGATGGGGTGTGCCCGGCAGAGCCGGAGTTCTATCGTTCCTGGCGAAGCCGAACGAATACTACACGCAGGAGTGGCCCGCCAAGACGGGCCCATCGTTCGGCGAAGCTTAGAGACTATCACTACATGGAGGGGTGACTGGCGAGGCCGAGCTCCGCCGCGTTTGGCGCAGCCGAAAGATTACTACAATAAGAAGGGTTGCACGCCAAGATGGCTCATCATTCCGGCGAAGCCGAAACAAATACTACACGGAGGGTGACCGACGAGGCCGGTCCGTCGTTCGGCGAAGTTCAACGTGAATACTACACGCAGGAGTGGCTCCGCCAAGATGTCCCATCGTTCGGCGGAGCCGAACGAATACTACGTGGAGGGAAAATGGCCCGCCACTGGCCCATCGTTCGGCGGCGCCGAACGAATACTAACGTGGGAGGGTGGCCCGCCAAGATGGGCCCATCGTTCGGCGAAGACGAACGAATACTACACGGAGGGGCGGCTTCCGCCGAACGAGATACTACACGAAAGAGGTGCCCGCCAAGCCGACCCATCGTTCGAACCAAAGCAGAAACGAATACTGCGTAGATGGGGGGAAGGGGTCGAGAAAGCCGGTCTGTAGTTCGGCGCGGTCGAAAGAATACTACACGAAAGCGGTTGCCCGCCAAGATGGACCATGGCGTTACGGGCTAGTGACCCGCGAAGGGTCACTAGTAAATGAATACATTCGAATAATGCCTTTTGAAAAGTCCCGAATAAATAAATCCATTGGAATAATGCCTTTTGAAAAATCCTGAATAAATGAATACATTCGAATAATGCCTTTTGAAAAATCCCGAATAAATGAATCCATTTGAATAATGCCTTTTGAAAAATCCCGAATAAATGAATCCATCTCGAATAATGCGTCTTTTGAAAAATCCCGAATAAATGAATCCATCCGAATAATGCCTTTGAAAAATCCCTGAATAAATGAATACATTCGAATAATGCCTCTTGAAAAATCCGGAATAAATGAATCCATTCGAATAATGCCTTTTGAAAATCCCGAAAAAAATGAATACATTCGAATAATGCCTTTGAAAAACCTGAATAAAATGAATACATCTGAATAACGCCTTGAAAAATCCTGAATAAATGAATACACATTCGAATAATGCCTTTGAAAAATCCTGAATAAATGAATACATTCCGAATAACGCCTTTGAAAAATCCCGAATAAATGAATACATTCCGAATAATGCCTTTTGAAAAATCCCGAATAAATGAATATATCTGAATGATGCCTTTGAAAATCCTAATAAATGAATACATTCGAATAATGCCTTTTGAAAATCCCGAATAAATGAATACATTCGAATAATGCCTTCTGAAAAATCCTAAAAAATGAATACATCTGAATAGTGCCTTTTGAAAAAATCCTGAATAAATGAATACATCTCGAATAACGCCTTTGAAAAATCCCAAATAAATGAATACATCTGAATAATGCCTTTGAAAAATCCTGAATAAATGAATACATTCGAATAATGCCTTTGAAAATCCCGAATAAATGAATACATCTGAATAATGCCTTTTGAAAATCCTGAATAAATGAATAATACATTCGAATAATGCCTTCTGAAAATCCCGAAAATGAATATCACATTCGAATAGTGCCTTTGAAAATCCCGAATAAATGAATACATTCGAATAACGCCTTTGAAATCCCGAATAAATGGAATATCTGAATAATGCCTTTTGAAAATCCTGAATAAATGAATACATCTGAATAACGCCTTTTGAAAAATCCTGAATAAATGAATACATCTGAATAATGCCTTTGAAAATCCTGAATAAATGAATACATTCGAATAATGCCTTTTGAAAATCCCGAAAATGAATACATCTGAATAGTGCCTTTGAAAAATCCCGAATAAATGAATACATCTGAATAACGCCTTTTGAAAATCCCGAATAAATGAATACATCTGAATAATGCCTTTGAAAATCCTGAATAAATGAATACATCTGAATAACGCCTTTGAAAATCCTGAATAAATGAATACATCTGAATAATGCCCTGAAAATCCGGAATAAAATGAATCCATTCGAATAATGCCTTTGAAAAATCCCGAAAATGAATACATTCGAATAATGCCTTTTGAAAAATCCCGAATAAATGAATACATTCGAATAATGCCTTTTGAAAAATCCCAGAATAAATGAATACATCTGAATAATGCCTTTGAAAATCCCGGAATAAATGAATACATTCGAATAATGCCTTTGAAAAATCCCGAATAAATGAATATATCTGAATTCTTGAAAATCCCGAATAAATGAATACATTCGAATGATGCTCTTTTGAAAAATCCTGAATAAATGAATACATTCGAATAATGCCTTTGAAAAATCCTTGAATAAATGAATACATTCGAATAATGCCTTCTGAAAAATCCCTAAAAAAATGACCATACATTCGAATAGGGTGCCTTTTGAAAAATCCCGAATAAATGAATACATTCCTGAATAACGCCTTTTGAAAAATCCCGAATAAATGAATAATACATCTCGAATAATGCCTTTTGAAAAATCCTGAATAAATGAATACATTCGAATAATGCCTTTTGAAAAATCCCGAATAAATGAATACATTCGAATAATGCCTTTTGAAAAATCCTGAATAAATGAATACATTCGAATAATGCCTTCTGAAAAATCCCGAAAAAATGAATACATTCGAATAGTGCCTTTTGAAAAATCCCGAATAAATGAATACATTCGAATAACGCCTTTTGAAAAATCCCGAATAAATGAATACATTCGAATAATGCCTTTTGAAAAATCCCGAATAAATGAATACATTCGAATAACGCCTTTTGAAAAATCCCGAATAAATGAATACATTCGAATAATGCCTTTTGAAAAATCCTGAATAAATGAATACATTCGAATAATGCCTTTTGAAAAATCCCGATTAAATGAATAGATTCGAATAATGCCTTTTGAAAAATCCCGAATAAATGAATACATTCGAATAAGTTCTTTTGAAAATTCCCGAATAAATGAATACATTCGAATAATGCCTTTTGAAAAATCCCGATTAAATGAATAGATTCGAATAATGCCTTTTGAAAAATCCCGAATAAATGAATACATTCGAATAAGTTCTTTTGAAAATTCCCGAATAAATGAATGCGCTCGAAAAGTCGGCCAAACTAATAGAATTGTCGAATCCTATTCGAATATTCGAAGAATATTCCACATTTCGAAATCGAGGTCAGTATCACCCCGGAACTCCGATTTCCGAAGAAACTAGGAGTGTGTTTCTATCGTGAACTACTTTCAAGACGGGGAACTTTAACAAGGAAACTACTATTAGCCAAAGTGGCCATCCCAGATAAAATGTACTCTTCTATAACGACTCTGAACGTAGGGCCCGAATATGCCCTTCACAGCTGCATAGTCACCCTGGAAAAATTTAATACTCATTTTCCCCTGTTTCTCGTACCTATTGTACTATCGAGAAACGCATACTAATCTTTCGAGAATCCGAAAACGGTCAATCCTGTTCAGCGCTAAAAACAACCCCTCTTGACAACGCTTGGGTAGAAGCGCTTTCCCGGAGTTTCCACGAAGTGATACCGTTGCCCACATGAATCATTTTTCGGTTGAGCGTTTACCTAAATCAATTAGGGGTTCAGAAAGCATTTAACAAAGCTATTTCAGATTTGACTTGAAGGCACAGTTTACCCTCAGAATCGTTTCTCTGTCTATCTTGAGAACGGTCCCACGCTGATTCCAACGATGTCTTTGAAATCAAACAGGACTCAGAAACGGAGTTATGGCTCCTCAAAAAGTGGGCTGTAAAAGCATGGTGGACGAGTTGCCCGAGGCTTGTAACTTAGACCCTGTTTCATTCCAAGTTTTCGGTAATGACAGCGCGGAGCGGTGGCTTTTTCGTCGCTCCTTATCACTAGTTGCATTTCACCGAGGCTCACCGCTTCGCTGCTGGTGATAATCGAAATCAACAGGTCACTAGGGATGTACCAAAGCTTACCTCCTTTGCAACCGATGTATGCGAACCGACATGAACAGAGACAAAAGCTGAGAATGAAAGGAAGAAAGGGGCTACTTCTTGGAAAACTCGCTCATCTTGACACTGTTGAGCTCGAAAGATCGTAAAAGGGGCGTGCCAAAATGGCTTCCCGATGTGGGCGCCCCAGGGTGGCTTCCTCCTATATCTCGCTTAATCGGAGGAATTAAGAGTTCGCACTTGGCAGGTGTTATATAGGGTGGGTCTACTTCACAATTATGCGGAAGTCTCGGATTTTGTCCTTGAGCTTGGACTGTACCTTTAACATTCTCCTAAAGGTGGTGGTGGGTGGGGGGCTATTGGGGTGCTGATCACAAATATGATGTTCATTTGTCAATTTTCGACTAAATTCGTTCAAAGCTTCTGATCGGGAGGAAACTTTGAAGGCAAATCGCGACTTTTGAAGTTTTACGGAACGCTACGATGTAGCTCAAATCGTTTCTTTGATGGCTATTTGGAGTGCTCAACGCGAATCGGCTGCAGTTTATCGATTTTTGACAGCTTGCCTTCGATTAAGATGGGTATGCGGTAGTTTGGTCAAAGTCTCGGATTCGACTCAAAATTTCTATGCGGAGGTAATTCGGGGAGCTGAATGCGAATTCTATGCCGATTTTCGAATTATGAAGGTAAGTTTTTCTCAACTCAACTGTCATGGCGCATACCGTAGCCAACATTAATCCTCAGAATCCTGGCGCGTGGACCGCATATTAGTGTTCAGCACCCTAGATTGCCTCCGCATGAAAATCGAAGATTGGCTTAAGTAGCTGCCAGAATGGGGGACAGGGGGCAGCCACACTTTCGTGGATACCCTCTATTCACCATTACGGCGGCGACGGCCTAAAATAATTGGAGCAGGAGAACACACTATTGGTTTAGCGGAGGCGGTCCGGAGCCAATGGGCGACGGCTAGCAGTCCGACCTGCTGCGGCAGCTTCGCATAGCACCGCTCCTAATCAATAGGGCCTAGATAGAGTCCCGCCGCTAAAAGGCATGACAGCATGCAGTGGAGGAAGATCGATCCTGCGGCGCCGCATGATCGAAACTCCTCCATTGCATGCTGCCGCACCTTCCGGCGGCGGGAGTCCAATCGGCCACATACAGGCTATAAAACGGCGAAATTCACATGGTCCCTACGCGTGCTGTTGCGGAGCGGAGGTTAGAGACAATGAAAGAGTGGAGGGCAGAAGGAGACTGGGGCGTCGTGCGCTCCGCTCGCGCCTCGAGTGATGTGAATTACGGCGTTTTATAGAGGGTCGCTAGTGCTTGTGTACAGCGCGCAACGGGAGACTTGCGCACAAGAACTAACAGCGGAAATCGTACACACAGAAATGGATAGCTCAACTCAGAAACTCAACGGGTCCAACCGCAGATTTCTGTCGGGCGGAACCCCTTTCCGTTTCCGCCCCTCACTTCTTCCAATTGAGACGACGTGGGGGAAAAAGATTTATTCTCCCCCTCCATGTCTTCTCACTTGCGACTACGTGGAGGAACAGTGCTAAGGGGTTCGACTCGACAGAAATCTGGGGATGGACCCCGTTCGAGCTGGGGTCGGACCCGGCGGATGTCTGAGAACTTCCAGAGAGATCTTTCGAAGGGATTCTATCCAAAAGGTAAACGAAACAGGTTAAAAGGTAAACGAAATCGTAGTTTTGTTATCCAAATTTTCACTATGAGAACTCCTAAAGACAAGGCTGAAAACAGAAGTACACCCTCTATTTAAAGTACACCGCTATCAAAAGTACCTAAGTACATACACATAAAAGGGGTCTGAAATATAGAAGTACATGTACTTTTAAAAGAGAAAATACGGTAGTTTAAGAGTATACAGAAACACTTTTTCTACAAAGAACAAACAGAGGTATTATTTTCAACTCCATGTGAGCAATGGAGCTCGAAAAAAGGTCAAGTCGACGACCAGAATTCAGTTATTAATCATCAGTTTCGAGCCAGTTGATCACCCGTGGTACAAAAAAAACATTACTAGAGTCATGCACCATCAAAAAATCGACCGATTTCGAGTAGCTATTTTGGCTTAACCTCAAACGGGCTTTCTTCGTAGTTTTTTCGCACAGATTGTACTACAGCGAACAAAAAAAGACTTAACTAAAAAAACTCGACAATCATGTTTCATCGTGTACACTGCCTTTAGGCATTTTATTGCAACGTTTTGGGTCGCAGACTTTTCGTCAGAGTGTATTTCATTGCAATCTACTGAGGATCAATAACATAAGTGAGGTCCAACGAGAAACCTGTAATGAGACTACCTAATGTTTTTCATATCGAAGCGAGCGGGTATCGCAAGGGAAATTCGTTTGCAACAGAACACTGTAAATAGTACAATGATGATCTGAAATTGGCTATTTCATCAGGAAAATTGTTCAGCAACTGTTTTCAGCTATGTGGCATCGTATGCGTTGGAATCGGCACGTGGCTTGTACTCGACAAATACGCGATAGATAATTTAGCATTTGCCACAGCACAGATCCAGGGTTATGAGCAGGAGGAAGCCTTGAGAGATCTGGTAGGTGGGAGTAAATACAGTGTAAGTGGAAAACTTCTATTTCGGGACTTAGCATAGTGTGTGCCTTAGCGGACACGCGACGCATCGTGTTCGTACTAGCTTCCTCGCCTCATCGGCTGTTCGGTAAGTGTGTCCTCAATTTTTTAGTTTTTCTTATTTCTCAGGCATATGTGTGTAGCTCCAAGTGTTTTCGATCTCTACATGATCACTAGGTATGTATGCTCCTTTAGCTTGAGTTTTTATTTCATGAATAGCGGGATACATCCGTGATGGATAAGAATCCTCAACTGCTGATGAGTTTTTCAAGTTATTTCGTGCTGCTACCCGATGAAATTTGAAAGATTCTAAAATACCGCTAATAACATGTGTTCCAAAACGCGTCGGCGACGCGAAAGCGGGTCGGAAACGCCGTTTTCGGTCAGAGTGAACGCCTCCGCTTGTGTGCGGCAGCTCACAGAAAGTGTTCAGGATCTCACAGGAAGTGTGCAGGAGCTCAAAAGATGTGTGCAGGGGCTCAGCTCACACCTTCCCGTACACCTTCTATGGCGTTCGGCGCACTTTCACTTGTATCTCGCGCTTTTTACGGCGTCTGGCGCACTCTTGCATGGGTCCCGCATATTTTCTACTTCGTCCGGTGCCCTTCCTTTTGGGTCCACAATATTTTCTGCGCCGTCCCGTTCGAAACTTTCGGCTGTTTCCCTTCTAAAACAGAAAAGTCTCCAATTACGGAATGCACACCTTATAACTGACAGACTGACGGACAGACGCCACTCCCTTTTATTACTATTATCACTATGGAAAGATCTGGCAGAATTTCTTTCAGTCCGCTATCTAGACTTGATTCTCTAGTGAAAGGCAGCATTTACCACTAGGTAGCGGTGATTCTCCCGTGAAACTGCGGTAAACTGCCAGAATTTTCTCTGCTGAGGAACCTCTAGCCAACAAAACTTACCTTGCAGCCATCACACATAAAGATAAAAACAAGTCTGAAAGGCCTGAGAAATTATTTTTTTCCAAAACTCACTTGAAACTCTGAAACGGAGGCTCGTACGAATACGATTCGTTGACTAACTCAAACGTTCGCCGTTGTCTACGTGAGGTCGTTCCGGCCAGAATGAGTCACCACCGGCGAACAAACAGCTCTACGCAGGGCCATCCCGGTAAGCTGTTGAGCAGGGGGCGACGGGCTGTTAAACAGCCCATCGACCAGCAATCCCGCCGACTGCTACAAATCGAGGCAGAGCGAGTTGTTGTCCACAGGACGACAACTCGGGATGCTAACGGCTGTGCAGGTTGATGGGCAGTTCTACAGAACGTTGTTTCCCAATCGTTACGGATAAAAAACGATCGATGTCGTTCACCGCTGATTCTTCCATGTACAACATTCCACCAATTCGCTTTTCTCACCTTTTTTCGTTTTTTCTCAATTCTCTTTTTTTCTTCATACCAATTGTTCGTGTGGCAATTGTGTACTCACACAATAGGTATTGCTGCACATTTGTTCTTCATAGTATGTTTTGGACCGTCCATAATTCACATACAGCAACTGTAGAAAAAATCCCAGATGAACATATTAAGAAAGGGGGGAATCACAGGAAACAAGGAAAATGAGGAAGAATAAGTTAGAGATTGTTGACCATGGGAAAATTAGCGGCGAGCGATATCGATAGTTTTCAAACCGTATGGGAGACACCCCACACGCACGATACGCGCGCTCCCAGTTGCAACGCGGCTTCCCTACATCCAGAGATCGACTAAACCAAGCATGCGAAAAAAATTGCCCTGTGTTTTTTTTGCTTCCTGCTTTTTTTCGCGTACGCATTATGCGATATTTCGGAGAAAAATGCGGGAAAAAGGTGGCAGGGGACGCATTGCTAGATGCTCAATAATTTCTGTCTTTTTTAATTGCAGGTTTTTACTCCGTTTTGGCGTAATTATTTCACTTCTTTCGTCTCCAGATGATTTTTTTCTTTCCACTCATTTATGGTTGCCAGCTCGGCACCGTACCGTCAAGCCTGCGATGACTAAGTCGGGCGGCGCAGAGTTGAAGCGAGCGCAGCGCGGCCGCGCAGCGTGTATCAGATTGCCCCTCCCCCCACTGTTATTCAAGTGATTCGGCCAGCCTAATGCCCGTATTCCCGTGGATGCGAGGTTGAAGAAGTTGAAATCACTTCAGTGGCGGAGACAATCTGATACAAGCCGGCGGCAGCGCCGCTCCCGCTTCAGCTCAGCGCAGACTTGACGGTACACATTATACGGCAGCATAAAAGTGCGGTGATGCGGTTGACGGTCGTTGGTGCGGTTGCACATTACCACTTAGCTGGCTTTGTTCCAGGTTTGCCATCAACCGATGAGGAACACCTGATACTTTTGGTATGTTCCCTTGAGTTTTTTCCCTTTTTGCGTTACTTCTGATTGTATCTTCAGTGAGGACTCTAAATATATTGATGTCGTGTTTTGCCGAAAAACTAACCGCGTACAATATTTCTGGTGTTTCTTCCGTCTAAATTCGATAAAAAATGAGTTTTAGCCGCCGACTTTTCGGGATGTCCGCAAACATTGAAGCAAACCAGCTACGGCCAGTTTTCTTGAAGAAAATACGCAACCGCACCATCACCTTTTTTCTGTTGCCGTAGACCGTATATCCTCTGTTTCAGGAAAAATTTTATTTCCGTTTATCCCGCGCGTCTTCGCGTGTGTGCCGTGTCTCCCTCTCCCCCACATTATGTTCTTTCTCCTCGCTCCGCACAAGCGCGCGAAGGAATGGAGTGAATTCTGAATCAAAAAAGAGGATCTCTGCTTAGCATCCTGGCCCTTCGTGATATTTTCTCCGTCATTTGGAATTCATATTCCAATTCATGATTCTGCACTCGGAGTCAATCTCAAAGACATTCGAGCACCTCATTCCAGAACTATCATTAATGAAAAAATCTATTAAATCTAGGGCTACATGCGCTTAAAATGTGTATGTGATTTAAAAAAGGGTTATTCAAACTACTGGATGGGATTCGAAGTGGTTTCATGTCAGCATTTTGTTTGCATTTTTTTCGTCTGTAGAAATATGACATTAAACCTACCGTCACCAACTGTAGTCGCCCAAAAAACCGATAAAAGCCTCATGTCGTCATCAGCTCCCAAGTAACCACCCTTGTCAAAATTTGGGATGGGGAGAGAAAATTTAATTTTTGAGGCCCACCTACCATTTTGAGTCCGTAACCTTTTATGATCTACGATCAGGCTTCAGTAACTTAAAGTTTTCATTACTAGCAGCAGGGGCATCTTCGCTATGTACTCCATTCTGCTCATTTTTGACTACGCTAAACTGGCTTCTTTAGTGCTATCGCAGCGAGGGGGGGAGGAGTTGGCCATCACACTTGGCCACGCCCATTTTTCGGTTCGGAAACGGACCTCCTGAATCCCCCCCCTAGCTGCGATAGCACCGCTTACTTAAAGGCAGGGTTCGCGATAAAAACAATTTTTGAGCTCTCTTCATAAGAATGTAGATTTGGCCATTACAAAAGTAAAAATAAGTGAAAAAACCCAAAAATTCGCGGGAAAAGCGCTCAAAAACAAAGAATAACAGCTAATTACCGGTGTCAGCCGGCCCCCTAATTAACGCGATTTTCATTGATACTTGCTTATACCACATTTATTTTGCTGTCAAAGTAATAAGTAGTCTCCATACAGGTTCAGAGATTACTTTAGAAGCAAAATAAAAGTTGAAAAAGCTGGCTTTTACCCAAATCTCGATAATTGGGGGCGGGAGGACACCAAGCCATAACTTGCTCCTGGGCGTTTTTTCTCCAATTTTTTACTTATTTTAACTTTTGTGATGGCCAGATCTACGATTCCATGGGTATAGCACAACAACCGATTTTATCGAGAACCCTGCCTTTAATAGTTACGACAACGACTGAATAGTAGAGTGTTATCCGCGTGATGACGTCATTATTGAACTGGTGCATTTTTTTGTGAGAAGTTTGGTCAAGAGACTCCATTTTCTCCATTGCGGTTGAAATAGAAACGAAACCGGTGAAATCGAGCCTCATTATCAAATTTCGAAAGGGGGGATACAACCGTTAAAGGAGTGACGTAATTAGGCGTCTGATGCTCCACTGGGATGGTACTGCCAGGTCTGTGAGATGTTGATAGGATGTGATGGCGGAATCGGGGATGGAGGCCATCCTCCGATTGGATGTCTACAGCAACAGCGTTTATGCGGATAGGTTGGTTGTCTACGGCACCATGGAGGGGGGGGGGGTGACGGGCAGTTCTCGAGAAGCTATCCCTGCCCTTTCTGGATGTCTACAGGGAGCATTGGTGAGTTGACATCTCATCCGTGTCCAGTAGACAATGGCGAACGTCTGAGAACCGGAGAGGTACACAATATGCTTTATGCCTTATCGAATATTATTCGAATGAATATTCGAAGTTTCGAATATTCCAACAAGTGAATATTCGGTTTATTTGGAGAATCGGAGTATTCTTTCTCTCGAATATTCGGTTCAGGCCAAGCATTCGCTTTTCCCAATATTCGTTTTTTTTTGGAAAATCTGAATATTTCTTTTTCCGAGTTATCGGCCCATTCATCCATTCGAGAGTTTTGTAAAACGAAATATCAATCGAAACGAAAACGAAAAGTCCAATCATCCGGAAATTCCGAAAATTCAATATTCGAATCATTCATTCATTCGAATGAAATATTTGAATACCAAAGTACAGTTCACACATCGTTTGACCTCGAAATATAAGTTATTCTCTGTAAAAGTCAAATTTCCCTCATACAACGCGATATGCGTGCGCGCGCTGCTACGCTTTCCCTTCTAGCGACACAAACTGGCCTATAACATTCCGCCAGAATTCTGCACCGGATGCATTCTATCGAAGGCAGTGTCGCCCTTGCAGTTTGCCGAAATTCAGGCGCTGGTCATAGCAGCTGATTCAATCCAGCCACATAACCTCTTTCTCATACTCTCGTGAGAGAAATTCTCGTACTTTGAAATTTCTTGTGTTTGGCTTTTTCACAGCTCTTCTTTGTCCTCTTCCTCGTTTATATTTCGAACTTTAGTGTACGAGAATGAAACAAATTTAGTCACAGAACCGCCTACTCTGGTGTAGTCGTTAAAAACATCACTGCGGCGTCGCAATTCACATGCCGACGATGTTCTCAAATTTATGAGTAAGGCTATTGCAATAATGAAATCCTGGTGTTATCCTAGTACAGTTCACAGTTTACTGAGCTATAATAGAGCGGCATCATCACCTGAATCGTCGATGCAGCAGCATGAAAACACAAAGTTACCACGTGGCAAATAAAGCCTGTCCGAGATGGTGTGTCCGCCCACACGGTCAGCGTGCATGTGTAGCGGCCATCGCTAAGGCAATATTTCGTATGAGCCTTTCCGTGGCTGCAAAGAACTTATTGGGTATCAGTCCCAATTCATCAAATATTCCTTCCAATCGACTTCGAAGTCCGTAGAATACCTTTGTAACAGCCGCTCGACACACACGCCGACCGCGTGGGAGGACGGTCTCTTCCGGACGGACTTCTACTTTGCCTTTTTTTGTGGTGCCGTTGTCTCTCACTCTGTGCGGTTCTCATGGATGCGACCTGTAACCACCAAAACACATAAAAAGGATCTGCTCCAAACAGTGGCGTTTGGAGAAAATGGTTTCAAGAGAACTCCTTTTTGTCAAAGAGGTCATTCCAAATAAAGCGTGCTCTATAAGAATCATTTCTGAACGTAAAGTTCGAATATGCGCTTCGCAGCTGCCTAAAACCACTCTAGAAAAAGTTATAGGCGTTTTTTAAAGCCTCGCGACAAGGCAAGGGTACCCGTCAGACAATTTTCGGTATGTTTTGAGAAAAATTATGATTTTACTCAAAGCGTGAATCTAGAGGTAAACTAGGGTGCTGAACACGGATCTCTGGGGTCCGCTTGTCGTCTTTATGAGGCTCACTGTAGTTCACAGTAGGTGCCATGGCATTAAGAGGGCAAAACCTGAAAAGGAATTCGAAAACCAACAATTGGACATCAAATTCAAATTCACCACCTCAAATTACTACCGCTATAGAATTTAAAGACCAATCTGAGGCTTTGACGAAACTACCGCGCACCCGCCATAATCTGACAGAAATCGACAAACTTTACTCAGATTCGTGTCCTCAGAAATTTGGAAGCCTCGAAGGTTGTGTTTTGTCCCCCAAAATTTTCCCCCGCCAGAATGCTTTGAATGGATTAGCCAAATACTTTGGAAGATCGACAAACAAAGCTCAGACTCGTGATCAGCGAACCAAATAACTTTCTTGGAAAAGTTGATGGCTGTTCATTATCTTCAGCTACTGATAATGGTAGAGGACACTGTAGCTTGTTCTAGCCAGTGGAAGAGTTTAGCGATTTCTAATAACCCTTCACAAACAAAAGTAATGAACAGCCAGCACACCCATTCCTCGAGCGCTTTTAGAGACCTCTGATTGTTACGAGTACAGGCCATAAAACGGCCAATGTCTCACCGTCGACTGCGTACCACGCGCTGCGCGACCGCACGCGCGTCGGAAGCAGACGGGTTTTGGCCGCCGCGCGAAGAGTTTTGGCCGCCGCGCAACGTTTCGGCCGCCGCGCGGCGGCCAAAACTCGTCGCGCGGCGGCCAAAACTCGTCTGCTTCCGACGCACGTGCGGTCGCGCAGCGCGTGGTACGCAGTCGACGGGGAGACATTGGCCGTTTTATGGCCTGTAAACGCTCACCAACTATCATTACAAGTCGATAACGCGATTACTGTATGCTGAGTTCGAAGAATATTCTTCCATCTAAACTCCGTCCATGGGTTTGTTTTGGGCGCTGAATACCATTATGAGGTCCACTTCCAGATTTCAAAAGATTAGTGCTCGTTTTGGAAGGTATAAAAGGTACGGAAATAATGGGAAAAACACCTATAACTTTTCCTGATTGATTTTAGGCAGCTGCGGAGGGCTTACTTGGACTCCATGTTCAAAATTGGCTCTAGAAATTCACAGCTCATTTGAAGTTCCTAATTCGGTAAATAGTAGCTTTCCTGTAAGCTTCAGGATGATAACGCCCGAGGTTTTATGAATAGAAAAAGTAAATAAACTTTGAGTATAAATGAAAACGTTGTATCCAACCATTAAGGCAACGAAGCCCACTGCCGTACGTCAGATCGGTTACCTTCTTTTGATTGGCGGACTACTCGTAATATCTGTGGCGTTTTTGGGCTGCTGTGGAGCAGCAAAGGAATGGAGACCACTTCTTTGTTGCGTAAGTCATTCTTTAGAAGCAAAACAAATTTCAAAAACAGTCGTTCTCGAAAGCAGCTAATGTGAGTTTCAGTGGATCGCGGCCAGGGTACGGCACGAGGTGTGGACAAGGCTAAATTTACTCAGACCCCCCCTTCCAAAAGCAAATTTTTAGCGATTTTCTCAGACCCCCCTCGCAGAATCGTTATTAGGTCAATTTTGGCGATTCTCTCAGACCCCCTCCCAGGAGCGTTATTTGTCTGTTTTGGTTGTATAATTGAAAGAAGAGGAACAACTTATTCCAAAAACATGTGTAATTTAAAGAAGAAAAACCATTAAAAAACAAGACATTCACAGTGAATTAGGTGACGGACGAGGCTTTTCTTGACGGATTGCAAAAAGTTGCCTGTGTTGGTAAATAACTTAGCTATATTAAAGGTTCTTATTTATTTATTAACTTAATACGCTACATAAGTACATAAATGCAAAAAGGGCAGAATATACATATACGAAAGGCAAAGTGAAACATTACAACGCAAGAAGAATTCTTGAAACTTTGCGTTTGAAAGATGGAAAAGAACGGGGCATATTCATAAAGTTCAATTCCAAAGAGGTGAAAGTGGAGCCAGCCCTACATGTGAAACTTTTCAATCTGAGGTTAGTTCTGGGAATCCCAAAGAAATTTTCTTTGAATATCCACGTGTCCTAGAGGCGTTGAAATTATAGAACTCTGATTTTTCAATTCTCAATATCCCACTTAAGATTTTAAATAGACACGTCGTTTCGCTTACGACGAGACTCGAGCGAATGTAACGGCAGTTCTTGATTCCTCCTTGAGGGACCAGGAACTCTAGCATAAGAACCAGGAACTCTTCGTTATGCCTCAAGAAAACTTTACGAGTAAAATTTTTTTGTACTCTTTCCAGCAGTTGAATGTCTCTCTTGTTGTACGGACAAAATACTGAAGTTCTCGG
Source organism: Aplectana chamaeleonis (assembly GCA_029168955.1). NCBI lineage: Eukaryota > Metazoa > Nematoda > Chromadorea > Rhabditida > Cosmocercidae > Aplectana > Aplectana chamaeleonis. Next base: position 14,888 of record JAPDOI010000881.1, read on the forward strand.
TTCCACTATTGACCTAGCATACACCTGATACGCACGCGCTAAGACCCTTTTGTCACAAGTCGACAAGGTTTTGAATAAATGAAATGTGCGTACTGAGGCTTTACTACAGATTGCATGATAGTGAGTTGAGAAATCAAGCTCATTGTCATACTAAAAACCTAAATCCTTAACATCGGATAGTCTAATCGCGTCTTCCAAGAAAACGCTACGATCAAATGGCTATCCGCCAATTAATATGGCACTCGAGTCCGAGTGTTCCATGCATGAAAGGAATATGAGCAAATTTTATTCAAATAGCAAACAAGGAGAATAGGAGGATTACAGAAATGTAAATGAGAAGAGGAGGGCGGCAGACCAGGTATGTGCGGCAAACGATTTTGAAAAATCGGTAAACGGCTTTCGGCGAAATTTGGCCAAAAAAAGTTGGCAAACGACAAACGACAGAAGTAAAAAAAAACCACCCCAAGACGACATAACTGCTCAGAAAGTGAGACAAAAATAGTGTTCATTTCAGTACACTTCCGAAGCATCAAAGTATTTGAAAAACTGGCGAGCAGAAGCCTGAGAGGCCCTGAACTTTCACTAGAAAAGGCGATTCGCCATTTTATCGCTTTCAGAAATCGTTTGCCATTCCTGCATGTGAGCTCACGGTACAGTTCCGAAACGGTCATTTTATAGGTAGTGCAGAGGTTGGCTGCTTGAAAACGTACACGCCCGCAAAAGTGGTTGAGATACCGAGCTGATAGAACCGGGCATTTTTAAATTTTTTGTTACAGAATCTCCTAGTTACTGGAAAGTTGAGATCATTCTACCTTTTTAGCCCAGATACATCCAAAAGTAAACTTTTCAATTCAGGGTAAATCAGAAAAGAGCGAATTTGCAATTATCCTCAATGAGTCGTATCCAATGTATAGCCTGGACTAGTTGTCCGATTGGGTGAACATGCTCACTGTGGTTCTGACCGGTAAAAATGGGGTCAGACGAAAATGGAAAACCTTTTACGCAAAACAGCATTAGTTACTGTCCGAAGGAAGGGACGGAGCAACAGAAAGCAGAAAATGGCAAAGGACGGGTCCACAAAATATTTCATCGTCACAACGAAGAGTTCCTGTAAGAGTAAAGTGGCGGGATGAGAGTAAAGAATTCCGTGCCCTTCTGGTCCGTTTTTCTCAGTTTCTCCTTCATTTTAGTTCCACCCGACGGTCAATTAATAGATTTTGCAAATAATCTCAAAATTGAAAATTACCGCCTTAAAGGCACAGGACACCCAAAAAATTTATTTCCAGATTTTATGCTTATCTTGGAGAGAGTCACACGCTGATCACAGTGGTATCTCTGGAATCCTCCAAGACCCCCATTGAACAGAGCTATGGGTCTTCAAAGATGGCTAGATTTCGAGGGTGAAAAATTGGTGGACGAGTTGTCTCAGGCCTGTATTTCTCTTCATTCGCAGTCGTTGTGTGAAGAGAGCCAGGATAAGGAGACAGTCCGGTAATGGACTGAAGAACGACGATTTGTTGGAATTCATCCACCAATTTATCCGCTATCGTGTTCGAAAATCTGTTAGGGGGTCGGGCCTGTGGTGGTGAGCGAAGGGGGTCGGGCCTGTGATGGTCGCTCATATCTCGCTTATTTTGAGGAGATGAGATCTGGCATTTGGCACGTGTTATATGGGAGGGGTCTTCCACACAATTACATGAAAATCTCAAAACTCATTTCTGAGGGTGTACTGTGTCTTTAAAGATCGCGCTCATGTCGGAGGTTTTAGACCAGAATTCTTGCCACCATGATGGGAATGCCGTGGTCTGCATAGAGGCACGTTTCTGAAGGTCGCAAGAGGAGTGAATGAAATGTGTGTTGAAAAATACGAAGTCGATTAGGACTGCTGAGACGCCAGAAGACTATCTCTTAATCATTGGCCTAAACTCTCGTTAGCTAAGAATTTCTCGTTAATGTTGATCGATGGCCATTATTGAAATCTTTTCACATGTGTCACTATCCTGCATAGAGTCAACGTGTTCAGTTTGGTCTCGTGAATGGACGGGGCTTCGACGTTAGATCACCGCTCGCGATCGAAACCCCGTTGACCGGTAAAGCCACCAACGCCGCACGGCCAGGCGCAATGATCGCACCTTGTCCACTCAGTAAACTAAATGTAATACGGAGACCATAGCCTCACCGTGGTTTCCGATTTAAATGATTTGAACTACACAACATTGCGTCCCAAATCACAAACAAATGCACATTGAAGTTTGTATACACTACCATTTTTGCCGAATTTCGCCGGAAAATCAAGCGAAAATCCGGCAAACGGCAATCGGCGAAATTTGGCCAAAAACGGCCGGCAAACGACAAACGGCAATCGGCAATAGCTGCACATCCCTGCGGCAGACTCACCGTCCACCGTGTGCAGAGAAGATGAGAATGGCTAGGCCGATCAGCGAGGGGTGCGTGGCCCAGCGCTGCGTGATTGGGAGGAAACAATCGATCCGCGCCAGGCCGAGACTGGCACCGCCCAGCACGGACGGCGGCACCGGCCAGCACGGACCAACAGGGGCTCCTAACCACGACGCGAACATCCAGCAGAAAAAAATCGATATATAGAACACACCACAAAATAATGCATCAGAAATACATAAAATAAGCGGTAGATTACTCATATATCACAAGGGGTCCCTCGAAAAATGGGCGCTTCCACTGCGCACTTCAGAAATGGGAGCCGCGTCCGCCCCTGCCTCGACGAGCGAAATTGTGATTGAACGCTGTGCGGGATCCTGATGCGCTGTGCGGGATTCGCACACGCTTGAAACTGGGTCTTGCTAATCCAGGCGTCCCGCTATCGCTGGAGTTACCTTTTGGTTCCTCTGGCAGACGACGGAAACCCGTCAACTTCAGTGTGTCGCTGCGTTTCTTCGAAGTTGCCCTCCAGAATCGCTTTGCAGCATTCTCGGTGAAGTGTCTACCAGTGATGAGGATGACCTTGTCCGCCGAAATCATAAATGGTGCATCTGCAGGAAATTCGTCCAACTTACCCTGCAACATACAGCAGAAACGGGATCTCAGAAAAGGTCGATCGTTTCTTCAATGAGGTCCCCGATGAAGTTCACAATCCTTCCCCAGCTTTCATCCTCTTCCGGTACTGATATCGCTATGAATTCGGCGCCGTTGGCCACGGCCTGCACAAGCCACTACCACGCGCTGCGCAAGCGCTCGGGCTCGACATACTGTGCAAAAGTCAGCATGATTATGGCCGAAAGTTCTTCCTCGAACCATTGCGGCTCAAGCTTTTCGGGAGTCACGATGGCCTTTGCCGTCATTGTGGCGGAATCGAAACAGCGTCGTACAGCTTCAAAACCTTCAGGCAACAGCAATATGCTGCGACGAGGCTTCAAGAGGTTCCAGCAATCCGTGGACCATGGCGAGCGTCCGCATACTTCTTCGCAGCATCGCCAATCCGCGGTAGATTGTACGGATCTCCTTTGCTTCTAGGAGGAGAGGATGCCATAATCTTTCCGGCATCGGCTGTGGTGGAAACAGCAGAATGTACGCGATGACGACGGAAAAATCATACTGCAATGCCAAGAGAACATAGAGTCACAATATCATAAGTGGTATCCAACATGCAAGAAATGCGAAAATGCTCAGAAACATGTGTTTGAGTAACAAGGGCAATTACTCTAGCAAGATCATAAGGAGGTCGGAATGCGAACGACGTTAGGCATCGTCCATACGTGGCGAGAGCGTGCGATTACGCAAAATCGATGTTCATCAAGGGCACACGTTTTGCATGCCGTTCACGAACGCTCCCTCTCGCGCGCTCACGCCCGCTCGCTCTCGTGCGCTTTCGCCAGCTCAAAGAAGGAAGCAGCCGATTTCGAGCTTATTGCTCAACCACTAAAGTATGAGACATTTAACCTGTCGTAAAACTATTGCCCTTGTTTTTCATAATCCTCCCACAGAAGTCGAAAACCAGGGGAAATCATCGGCCGTTGCGCCGATTCGTGCGATTGATTACCCGGTCAAAGATTGTCAGTCGAATCAAAACGAGGTGGAGTTGTTTCTTAGTGCATATCTGCGAGCAAGCGCTACTCCAGCGTCCTTTTTGTCTTGAACCGGGTACGCCCCGAGGTACTTGGTGAAATGGTCTATCACGGTGACGATGTAGCGATTTTCGCGCGTTGTCAAACTTATTTCCAGAAGGTCCACTCCGACTATTTGGAGGGGCCTAGTAACCTCTATTGGGCGCAAAGGTGTTGTGTTTCCCGGCCGCCGATTAGTAAGAAAACATTGTTTACAGGATCTACACCAGATCACTAGGACTTGATACATTCCTGGCCAAAATATGCTTTTCTTCATCTGAGAAAACATTTTGTGAGCGTTGAAATGACCTCCTTAAACACCAGAATGTGCCTCGTTGAAAACATCACGCCTGCGCGATCGCGGAATCACCATCGACAGAGATCCATCACCGTTGATGATATTCAATTTCCCGTCGTGAATGACAAAATCAGCTGAACTGAGCGTTTTGCTATGACAAGGTAGCCTCACTTCTTCAGTTCTGCAACTCTCAATAGCTGGTTTCACACGTTCAAAGTCCGGATCATGGCGCAGTGCCGCCAGCCACTTACTTTCCTGAACGGCACAGACTACTTTCTCATCTTCTGCATAGCCTTTACTAACGTCAGATTGCGTTAAGGGGTCCGCAGAGTTGAAGTCGCGGCGTTGCTCGCAGGACACGCGGCAAAACGTTGTTCCGCTTGAACAGCGACGTTAGAGCAGATTGGTCAGTTCTTATGATCGTGGGAACACCATATATGAAGTAATGAATTTTTTTCAGATTGTACACTAGTGCCTCTCGATCAGTCACGTGGTCGTCCTTTGCGGCGCTTGACAAGTGCTTGGAGGCGAAAATTGTAGGGTGCAACATAGAATCGCCTCCTCCTTGAGCCAAAACCGCTCCAACGCCAACCCTGCTAGCATCCGTATAGATTACAAACGGACGGGTTCCGTCCCTTGCTCTCTCAATATTGGGTTGCGCTAGTACAGGGGCTTCCGTATGCACCTTTTTCAGCGATTCGAAAGCAGCTTCCTGCTCCTCTCCCCCTTTTTGGGCTGGTAAGCTCGTAAAGTGACTTTGAAATTTGGGAGAATCGGAGGACGAATTTGCGGTAGTAACCTGCCATGCCCAAAAATGTTCTAAGTTGAGCTGTATTCTGAGGGCGTGAAAATATCTGAAAGCGAGCCACTTTTTTCGGATCGGCTCTTACCCCATTAGCATCAACCCCATGTCCTTGGAACTCAATACTGGGCTCCATCATCTCACATTTTTTAGGGCTTGATTTTCAACTGCGCTTTTCGAAGTGCCTCGAAAACTTTACCTAACACTTCCATATGCCGTTCCACTAAATCCGTGGAAATATCGTCCATATATACCAACACCTCAGTCCCTATCGAATCACCGAGAGCATGATCCATTATTCTTTGGAATTTAGCCGGAGCAGTTGTGAGCCCGAAAGGCAAAACTCGGAACTGAAACTGGCCTGAAGTAATGGTAAACGCACAAATTTCCTTGGCTCTGTCCTTTAATGGAACTTGCCAGTAGTCACTGGCTAGATCTAGCGCGGTGAACCAACGCTTACCCTGTAGGTTTTGCATGGTTACGTCAATAGGAGGAAGAGAGTAACTGTACTTTTTGGTCATTTTGTTTACCTCTGGGTAGTCTACACAGATTCGGATCGTACCGTCCTTTTCGCGACAAGAACAATGAGTGTGAAGCCCAGGGCGACTGACTTTCATCAAGCACATTTTGTTCCTTAAGCTCGCGAAGCATGGTGTCAACCTTCGCACGACTACCGTAAGGACAGGCCTCGTCTTCTGCGTTATTGGTGGATGATCGCCCACGTCGATAGCGTGACTCACGAGCGTCGTTTGAGCAAGTTCTGTGTCCGAAATCGCGAACACATCACCATACTCGGTTACAATCGCACGTACATTGTCAGGCATAGGTCCAGCATTTCTATTTTAATCTGTGATAGCTAGTAGAGTACGAATACGCTCCGCCTCCTGTAGAACAGCAGGCGGCTGTAATAGCATCAAATCGCTCGGTACATCAGCAATTCTAGGATCGACCCACGCTTCCGTAGACCGTCCACCTAAGTTCTCACCTTGGTTGATGACCCAACACTCACTACCTCGATTTATCACCGAAATCTCGGCTTTCCCGCCGTTTATCTGGCAGACCCCGGACTCAATACGCGGGTTTGTTGACCAAAATAAACAAGCTCCTTGCCGAATAGTGCCTTTCATCTGTTTAGTAGCAACCCCACCAGGAGAAATTATCACCCTCTGATCGCAGTAGGCTGCTGTTTCGTGAGCCATTTAGTAGCAAGCTATCCGCGTCCGGGCTTTTCTGATCTGCGATTTTGCGTTCGAATTTCATCCTGATACCCAGTTCGTGCAAAGCATTTGTTCCTCGCAGCAATGTGTTATCCTTGCTTTTCTGAACATGGAAGTGTACACAAGCCGAACTGGCTTGCTTAGCGCTTACTTCTGTCCATAATTCCGACAGAAAGCTCATCATACTTCCTGAGGCATCGAAAAGTTGGCGCTCTTTTCCATCACCTACTATCTGCGCTCGTGTGTCCAAGTCCACGCCTTGCTCGCGGGCCTGCGTCAACAACCCCACCGGGACGATAGATATGACTGATCCAGTATCTATTAGTGCTTTATCAGATATGGCAACAATTTCCACTTCACAGATACATGAATTACCGACTGCACAAACTTGTGCGCTTTCAAAATTCCCCCTCTTTTGGACAGTTTTGCACCATACATCAAGTTCAGATAAAAGCGAGATTCCGCCTACTTTAATCCCAGTGAACCGGTTCCTGTCACCGCCACCGCCCCGCTCCTTACTGTCACGGTTTTGTGGAGGCTAATACCGCTCTTGCTATACTTATGTGCCAGATGTCCGAGCTTCCCGCAGTTGAAACACTTCAGTGGTGGTCGATCTTAAGTGTAGCCGTCGCTCGCCGCAGGCAAACACCCTTAGAAGAATTGATCATTTTTCGATCTGTAGTACCCACGTAACTACGGTCATTCTGACAGTTTTTAAGCCGTGGGCCTTCCTCCTGCAGCTTCTCCAATCGCAAAGCTACCCGCTTCACTTTCTCATAAACTCGGCCTTCCGGTGCATTTAGGGCAGCCATCATGTGGTACGAGTTTTGCCAGTGTTGGAGACAGGAATAGAGTTTGAAGCCTCTTATGAAATCCCGTTCACTGCTGGGGTATATTTTTCTCGAAAGGTCCTCCATACGGCAGCAGAAATCTACGACGCTTTCGTAAGATCGTTTTGAAAGGTGCTCCCACTCTCTCACATTTTTGAGCCGCTCACCAGGGTTTCGACGGATTAACTTTAGCGCACCTACCACGTCAGCATACGACCCCTCTCGGACCGTTTGGGGCAAACCCTTGAAAATTGATAGAGCTGTGCCTTCCAGGTGGTTCACGAGGATATCGCGTCTATCTGAGTCTCCCCATATGGTAGAAGGAAACCTTACATCCAACGCTCGCAGAAACTCAGACAATGAATTTTTCCCGTTGTATTTTGAGACTTCCGCCACACTCTGTGCCTTGAAAACCTCGCGAAAAACGGAAAACATCTCCCTCATTCTGTCCACAGGGTGTGACTGATGCCCATTATTATATGCAGCAACAGACACCGACTCACCACTTGTCGACCTGATGGAAAACGCTACCGAGGACAGCCTGGACGATTCGCTTGACTGCCGCATCCGGCTGAGATGTTGCATATCGTTCGTCCGCTCTCTGAACATTATTTCTTCCGCTCTCTGAACATTATTTCTTAGTGAGCTAAAATGGTTGCGAATCGCATTCCAATCGTTACCAGAACTATTAGCCTCACCCTGTGCAACTGCTGTAGCGCAACTGTTCCCAGCCGTCAGTTGGATTGGTTTAGCCGCCAGATTGCTCACTTGCTGCTGAAAACTCACAATTCGATTCTCAAGATCTGCAAACCTCTTTTGGTTCTCCTCCAGCTCCTGTTCATAATGCAACCGCACCGCTGCTAATTTATTTTGCAATCCCAAAATAATATTGGTTTTGGCACTAACTACTTCGGTAACTTGGCTTAGTTCACATCCCAAACTTCTAGAAAGTTCACAAAATGTACGACTGTGCGCATTTACTGTGGGTAGAATTTTACGGAGATCCTCCTGTGACAAACCAATCTCGTCAAAAAACGATGATCCGGTCGTTCTGGCCACTAATCGCTCTTCAACTTTTGTGTTCGTACACTGTACAGCTCCGTTTACCATGTCCAAAATACAACTCCGTTTTAGACTCGAAAGGTTTGTAATTCGACTACCAAGAGCGTCGTTAGCCCGCTTAAAAATGTTTTCAAATGAACACTCTCTAAGGCATCCACTCCGAGTGCTTGCCAGTCATCCAGCGGTTGTAGCGGGACGGCATTCTCCATATCTTCGTCCATCATTCGCACGTCGTTCATGCACCACAGTTTCGCTTGAATTCAACATTTCTAAAAAAAAGTCTTACTAAGGACTGGCTACTAAGAAAAATGAAAACATATTACATGTAATATAAAAGGCCTAAATTGATATACGTGTAATATAAATTGGCCAATGTATATTACTTGCAAATTATCTCGACCGATGTATGTTACATGTAATGTATCGGTCTCTCGCTCGCAGGCAAAACGTCACACGTAATACGTTTTCGATGGTGAAAACATAATACTTGTAACATAAGAGACGATTAGAATATACTAGTAATACATCTCCGTCAATGTAAGTTACATGTGAATTATCTCTACTCAAGTAAATTACATGCAGCATAAGTGTAACGTAATTCAAATATCTCCAGCAACTGAGGGCCCATGCTGAACACCTTCTGCAAACCTGCACAACATACGGGCCGCCTCATACCTTGGCTTTGAGCGCAGGTCATCTGGGCTCGTAGCAATCTCACCGAAAGGCGGAAGCTGATAGCTGCTTCCCCGCCGTGAGGTGGTGGCTCACATGGCAAGTGAAATAGGTGGTGGCCGCCTTATCCCAATGCACGTGTGCGTGCTAAGATGGTGACTTCGCTCGCAGCCGAATGTCACCCACCTCGGTACAAAGGCGTGGACCTGAGGTATAAAAGGGAGCCACGAACTGCTAGCGGAAAATGGAAATAGCGCACGTATTGCAGATACACGTAGGAAAGGAGCTAAGTCATGGGTCGTGCATGACAAAGGTGGTGACGACGCGGGTAGGAGAACACGATTCTTCGACCTTTTCTGACGACGATTGACCATCACCGTTGAAGTTTAAGTGAGATTGCGAATTTTGCGCTGGTCATGCGAAAATTTCCCGCAATGGCTGTGGATTGTGCATTAGAATGATGACCTCCCCTAACATAAGATAAATATCGGAGGAAAAATCATTATGAAGCCTACAACAATGGAGAACTCTTCAATGAGTGCCGATCTTTGCTGCAAAGCTGTTGGCCCTCTTTCAAGACGGCATAACCAATCTCCCTTCATCAGGGGTTGTAGTAATTGGGGGGTGTTAAACGCGAATCAACAGGCGTTAAGTTCGCGTTAAACGCGAGCTTAACCACAACAGAATCTGAGCAGGACTCCTAGTAGTTGGGAGAGAATTCGCTCTAAATTCACCCTAACATCCCTCAGTGGTAGGCATTTGATGCACATTCAATAAAAACGCCTCGAAAAAGCGACAATTGTAACCTTTCTTACGAAAAATAGCGATTTTAAAACGTTTTCAGGTCTGCTTTTTCTCTAAAATTCCGACATGTGGCATCCTCGCGGTAAGTTTGCGTTTAACATACTCTCGCACAAATGCGAGAGGAACTGGCGGTTAACGAAAAACTACTTCCGAGGAGTTTTTGGATGCGGTTAGCAAGATACAGTAGGAACGATTTTGACTATCTATACTGAGGGCAAGTACGAGTCTAATTAATGCAGGGGGTTAAGGAAGTTTGATAGCACTGTTAGCCATTTTGATTCAGGACGTCAGCCTATCTTTAAAACTGAAAGGTGTTTCAAGGTATAGTCTTTTAACGGCTTCCGCCAGGGAAACGGGCGATGAGGGATCAAAAACGAAGCAGGGATTATTGCTGAAACACGTTGGCCGTCTTCTATGCTGACACGAATCAATCCCTCCCAATCAGCTGTTAGCTGTTAATTTTTTGGCGAGCGCCGACACTTCTCCCGCTTTTGTTTATTTTTTTTTCCCGATATTCATTCGCTTCGCTATTATCAGGTTGGTTTCATTTTCATAATTCATTGCATAGCACAGGCTATGAGGAGTATGTAGTAAATTATTTGCTTGCTCGCGTTTCGAACAGGTTTCCACAATTTTTTTTAGTGCAAAAAAGTGAAAATTCCATAAGCCACTGATTTTCAAGTGATTTGATACTTTAGTAATGTTTAATCAGCATTAGTCGGGGCGTATCGGGCGAGTTTTGTGGGAAGGAAATGCGAACATGTTTTTAAAACCAACTGTATTTGTTCTCTTTTTTCTGCTAGATGCGAATACTCCTTTTTCATTGCCAGATCAATGCCATCGTGGCCTCTTTTTTTTTTTTGAGGGTCCGCGATGCACTTGCTTTGGTGCATTGGTAGAACCACTCGAAGTATTTCAAATTCTTACCTTGAAATATGTGCACAAAATCTTTTCTTGGCATGATGCGCATATGAGAGTGTAACAGTGTTTCTATATATTTTCAGCACTAACTGCGGGCGGGGGATTAGTTTCATTTTGAGAAGACGGCAAACACTTCACAAATTCAACTGCATCAATGACCGAAACCACACCATTACCCCAATCTGGGACGCCAGACTTCAGTTGCACGCTTCCAAAAAAAAACTTCCACTTGAAATCTTTTTCAAGAACGAAAATAGACTATCTAGTTCATCATCATTCTTATAAGTTTTTAACTATCCATTTCAGTTGAATGCAGGACATTCTTTGAGTTTATGCATTACTCGACGAGTTTCGGAATGTCCTTTTCGCACCTAGAGTTACCTTCCCAAGAACACCTTGTGAATAATTCATCCAGAAATTTTCAAATTTTCGTTCGCCCAAAATTTCCTTTGGAGAAATTTTTTGTTTTTCAAAAAAACTTTTGTTTGAAAAAATTCAAAAAAAAACTTTAACAAAGTTACTACAATTGCAAACTTTTGTCAGATGTTATTGAGGCTAATGATTAACCTAACATGTCTTTTCGAGAGTGGTCCTGAAGACTCACGTAGCTCATAAAAAATACGAGAATTAGGATTTCCCAGGAAAATTTAAAAATTGCTTTCTGATCGTGTTTCGAACAAACGAAATATTACGAAGTTCCCTTTGAATGCTCGTCCTATTCAATAAAATAAGAAGCATCACATGTATAATCTTTCCGATCCCTCCTCTTTCCACCGTAAGCGTCGTTCGTGTCCAAGTGTAGAAAATACTTATGCGGACGAAGGTCACGCATAATGTGTGTGTAAGCAGAGGGCAGCTTTTGTTAAAGCGGCAACAAACCGTGGCACCTATGTCGCGGTTCGTAGCCGGCCAGGAGGTGGCAGTTTGTTCGCGTTAACTTGGCGGCTCTACTGCATTTATGTCGCGGTATGTTGGCGGCTTACAGGTGGCGGTTTATTCCCGTCTAACACCCCATTTACTACCACCCATGATTCGGCGGTCGAGCTTGAACCAACTATTCCGTCGTTTGTGACCTGGCCCAAGCGGGTGACACCCGCTGTCCAGAGTAACATTTTCGTCTCTATCACACCGAGCCTTCGCTCTGCTTCCTTCGTAGCAGGCCAGCACTCTGCTGCATACAGCGCAACAGGCCGGACCACTGTTCGGTAGATCTTCGACTTTAGGCGATCGGCATCTTCCTGTCGCATAGCACTACTGTCTTTGACCGCCATTTCAACCACGCAGCGCTGACAGTAGTGTTGGCCTCACTATCTAAACTGCAGTCAGATGTAATCATCGAACCAAGATACTTGAAGACGTCAGCGCGAGGAAGCTCGATACCATGAACCTTGATGGAGGCACGCTGACTTCTATCCGTAGTCATATGCTCAGTCTTCTTAACGTTGAGGCGAAGCCCGAATTGAGCCAATCGGTCACTCCAGTTCTGCACCTGTCGCTCGAGATCCACTTATCTTCAGCTGCGAGCATCACATCATCCGCATACAAAGGCGTCCATGGCGCTGGTCTCTGCAGGTCTCTTGTGAAAGTATCCATCACGATGTTAAATATAAGGGGAGACAACGCAGATTCCTGGTGCACGCCAACCGAGATGGGAAATTTGGGCGAAGCTCCAACAGCAGCTTGGACCCGACTTCTTGGATCAGTGTAGAGAACCTTGACCCAATCTATCAACTCTGGGACACCGTGTCGCCGTAATGCAAACCATATTACTCATGCGGAACTCGGTGAAACACCTGCTCTAAATCGATAAAAACGATATGGAGCCGCTTCTGTTTCTCGCGGTTTTTCTCAACCAGTAATCGTGCAGCGTGAATGGCGTCCGTCGTGCCACAGCTGGTAACAAAGCCACACTAATTGCTCGTGATCTCGAAGATTTCACGGATTCGACGATCGATAATGCGCTCAAACTTTTTCATGGTGTGAGACAGTAAACGTATTGGACGGTAATTCACACAATCCGCTGGCACCGTGGAACTTCTCGATGCCTTCGGTGCCACGCTAATGGGATTTCGTAAGTCGGGACACAAGACGTTCATCGTCACGCGTATCCAGCTCCTCATACTCAGGAAATCGTGGTTGTCACTTGAGGCGACCTGCAGGTCGAGCGCCGGAGTCTGAGATATCTGCGTCACTCTTGTAGTCTGTGACGCAGCAAGACGTCTACGATTGGCTTGTCTTGTCACACCACAACAGAGAGTGCAAAACGTTGCGAAATGTGCTCCGTCACCTCCTGTCACAACAGAAACAAGAAAATGTGACGGAACGTGGCTTCGAGGTGGCAATGGGAGGCTAATTTGCCCTCTAAGTCATAACAGGAAGGAGTTGTGGGCTCCAGGTGACAACCGGGATTTCCTGAGTACAGGTCTCCGTAGTGCGCCGCCTTGGCTTTCGCAACAGCCCACGGCAGACTTTAGCATCACGGTATTTCTGCCAGTTAGCAGCCGCCTTCTTAGCCAAGAAAGTGTGGTACACCTTCTTCTTCTCTTGGACCGTCATTGGTACGGCATCTTCCCAGAGCCACGTTTCTTTATCAATCTTCCCTGTCCGGGCTTCGTTACTCCGAGTTCGGACCGTGCCGAATCAATCATTGATTTGACTGCCTTCTGCCAAGATTCGCACACAGTTGTAACTGGCGGTAGCTGAACACGTGAAATAAAGGCAGCTTCTCTTTCCTTCAGACACCACCACTTTATTCGAGGTGGGCCGCGGCGTTCACCAATCTTACGTCTCGGCGGCATAATGCCTAGTGTGCAGAACAGCGGTGGATGTTGTGTAGCCACTGTCTCGTACGGCACGACCTTCGCATCTGCGACCATCTTCTCGTCCGCAACGCCGAACAAGCACAAAGTCGATTTGTGTCATGCTGCTGCCACTGTAATAAGTGACAAGGTGGGACTGGCGCTTTCGAAACTTCGTGTTCACGATGACTAACTCATGTGAGTCGGCGTAGTCGAGAATGCTTTCGCCATCCGTGTTCCTTGGGCCGAAACCGAACCCTCTGTGGCACTTGACTCGTTTCTCGAAGTTGCCGTTCATATCACCAGCAACAACAACGATATTTTCTGATGGCACCTCGGCGGTTTTCTCATCGAGCATCATCCATCAAATCATTTTTCGCTTGCGCAGAACAACCCGTCTGCGGAGCATACACCGAGAAGAGATGGACTGGTTGATCCTCACTGACAATGACTATCTTCTTCAAACGATGCACTTCGGCAATCCGCGTCACCGAAGCGTTCAGACACGACAACACCAACTCCTTTCATGGCCCTAGCTGTCATGATACAAGACCTTAAAGCCTCTGCCAATGTCCTTGGACTCACTACTCGACCATCTCATCTCTTGCACCGCACAGAGATCAATACGTATACGCTCCAAAGCGACAGCCAGTTTGCTCGAGCGGCCTGACAACGTGCCAACATTCAGCGTTGCAACGCGAGTCTTGGCAACGTCGAAGGACTTACGGACTAGCTTGGTTACCCTTCTATGCCTGCACCGAACACCCTAGCATACTTTCACCACTCACCGGGCTCAGTGAGTGGGCGTCGGTTACATCGGACGCCATAGCCTTTACAGAAACTTCACCATTGCATGTGGCGTGACAAGGATAACTATCGGCCGACCTGTAACACGGGCTAAACGCCCTGGTCTGTCGCCGGAACACGAATGTCCGCTTTCAGCTTGTCTCGACAGATTCGAGGAGTTTCCAGTGGCACCAACGAGGAGGAGCGCGTTGCGCCACCGTTCCACCGCTCTAGATAACCCCTACATACACGTTTTGAGCAGAACCAGAGAAAATTCTCCGAAACACGTCCGCTGATGTGTATACCATTACCTTTGCGCAAAGGTTTAAAACGCTCGGTACCTTATCCAGAGTGAGCCGAAGGGCATATTCGGACTCTACGTGCGAAAAAAATGTTCTAAAAAAGTCTGAGTTGGTGCGAAGGATTTGATGCATGACAAAATGGGTGAGGTGCAATAACACACAAAACTTTCAGCACGGGTGCGATGCTCGTTGTAAATTCGAACAACTTCTGCTAACTCCGTATTCCCGCTTTGGAGCTCACATTTCAACTTTTCCTTAGATGGTAAATGCGTGTGAAGAACTGCGGACCGGCACCTTCCGGGCGATCGCAAGCGGACGGCGTTAGCGCGCGAGTGTACCCAGTGCATCTGCCACAGTACACCTTAAGGGCACACACACTACGGCTCACTTCTCGTTATGGGTTGGCTTCCTGGGGCTTTTGCTCGAAGGGCGATGTTTATAGGGGAAGTTGAAAACGTTAACCCTAGGGTCTAACTCCCAACGCGATTCCTGTTAGCTTGGGCTCCCGAGGGCGCGTGGTAAAGGCCGGCAAAAGGCGGGTCTCGAATCGCGCGGTCGGATGCACCATGTCGCGGACGCACCAGGGTCGTAGCGACTGCCAAGTTGGAGCCAAGCAGAAAAGTGGTTAGGCCGTGCCACGGCCCGGCTCCGAACCGGTTACGTGAGCGCCTCGGTGACGCCTGACCTCAGGGGATCGGCCGTCCCCTGCAGTTGGGACGGCCAAACCCCTTCAACAGTCGTCGCGTCTGGCCGCCCTGGTAGGCCGACCAGAGTAGCCAACTAAGCCCAAGCGGGTGACTGCCACATAGTGACCTAGTGACGGCCTTATGCACCAAATAGGGACCCTAAACGCCCTGCGAGGGGCGTGAATAATTAACAGCGGGCCACTGATACCAACAACCAACTGTGCCGAACGATTGGCGGGATCTTACACGCCCTGCGATGGGCGTGAATAATCAACAGCAGTCAACAACTCCTAGACACCAACAACTGTGCCAAGCGTTTGGCAAGTAACCAAACGGATAAAACCGGAAAGGAATAAAATACACCAAAGAAATTAATTACTCATATTTATCCTAATGAAAGAAATACAACTTAGCCGCCCTGAAGACCAGCTGCTACTATAGGTGCCAAGCGGGTCGCAGGTCGGAGGAATACTAGCGAATAGCGGTGAATTACGAAGCGCGAACTCTGCTTCGTGCCGTTCCCAGTGGCTCCTCCTTGAGGAGGCTTAGACACCAATGTGCCAGACACCTTGCTAAGGCCGGCTCCTTTACGATGGGTTATGGCCATCGAAGGCGTCCAGTGCATGCCTGGCCAGATTCTCGGGTACAGCGGGGCAGGATCAACCTGCTGGAGCGGTGGCATCGGAGTAGACACGCTCTGGCGGTGTCAGGGTCACGGGAGTGTGGCCGGAAGCCCGAGCTAGCGGCAGCCCAGGCAGCGGTGTCGGCAGCGCCCACTCAGCCAGCGCGGGGGCGCGACCTTGCTCGTCAGAGCGAGGTCGAGAGGAAGCCCAGGCTCTCACAGACGGTGACGGCATGCAGGCCTACGAGGCTAGGAAAAGGGCCGTGCTCTCAACGATGTGCTCTCAACGGAGGACTAGTCGCATCCGCGACATTCCATCTTAAAGGGCAAAAGAGCGAAGAACCGGTAAATTTTTCAAAAATCGCTTCGAAAAGTTTTGACTCCAAGACAGCTCAGAAGAAATTTTTTTATGACCTAGGCATTATATCGACTCACTCATTTTCGATATCCATTCGAATGAACCGAAATTTTCTGCGATTAAAAATCCGATTCACCGAAAATGTCAAAATCCGAATGATCTAAAATCTGAATCACCGAAAAAACGTAAAAATCCGAATGACCCAAAATCCGATTCACCGAAAGGTGCCATGAGTCGGAAAATGACTCGGATACCGAATATCCGAATTATGTCATGATTCGGAACGGATGTGTCGGTAGATTCGGCATGTACTGTTACTCAAAAAAGGGTTATATATGATTTCATGACTCGACATTTCATTATACTGTAGCCATGCAGGTGCGTATTTACACTCCGGACATCCAATTGGCGCGCATTGCGGAAGTTTTCTGCGCATCGTTACCGCAGATTTTGCGCATAAGGGATATGGTATACTTTTGCGACACGCGGTCCCGTCGCTCTGCACAGCGACAGCCTGTCGCGTAGCTACTGCCCTTTAAAGGCAGTGATCCCGATAGAAAAAGTAATAGAGAAAACTGCGGAAATCAGGGTTGTTCGAAAACAGCTGAAGAACTGCGAAGGCTCCGCGGCTACAAATGCGCTAAGATTAGAGTTAATAAGGCACAAATATGCCAATCCATGTACAGGTGCACTGCGCCGCTCATAGAAAATGCAATTTGCTGTTGTGTCTGGTCAATATTCTGCCACGCGCACATCAACTAGTAATGTAATTAACGAGTATACACACACAATTTTTTACACAAAACAAGTACAAAACTGTTAATGCTAAAGAAGTTATAACATTAGAGCTCTAGAAGGGCCGTATCTACTGTCAAAAGTCAATTACTGATAATCAGTTTCGAGCCAGTTGATGACCCCTGATACTACAAAGCATCACTACAGTCGTGCCCCAGCGAAAAATCTGCCGATTTTAAACGGCTATTTTAACTTCAAACGGGCTTTTTCATGCTTTTTTCTTAAAGATCGTACAACGAACCAAGAAAGACTTTCCCAGGAAAAACATGACAATCATATTCCATCGTGAACGCTGCCTTCAAGGGGTATGGTGCACCTTCTCTGTATTGAGCGACAAGCATGCAATCTAAGGCCGGGATCATACTTGCCGCGATCGGCGACGCGACGCAATGTTGTTCATGCATATCGACCAAAAATCGATAGGCCTGGTGTGCATTGTCGCGGTGGCTCGTCGCGGGAACCATGATCCCGGCCTAACAAGACTCGCCGCGGGCTTCGCATCGTGGCAACAACATCGGTCGTCGTAGATACAGTTTTCGAGTGTGAGTTACAGCGGCACTGCAAATGTGCCAAAGCGTGTCTCTGTTACTGTTGCTGTCGCTGTGAAGTGCACTACGACAGCGATAGGTCGATGGGGAGGAGTTCCGCGACGGTAGGGGGACTTTAGGACAAAATCGTTATAGGATGGAGTAATTATACGCCATCTCGCACCTCGCCAAAGTTGTCAACGGCAATCTTCCTCCCGAGTCTCTGCGAGAGACATCAGGCACACAAGATCTCGCCGCGGCGAGGAGGGCTGGGGCTCGGACGAGTTTTGCAGGCGCCCTCCACGATGAAGGCTGCTCATCGCCTCTCACGACTGGACCACAGAAGGGAACCGATTCCTTGCCACTATTGATTACAGGAGAGGTGGAGATTGATTATTACAAAAGCACATGAATCAATACATTAGAAGACCTCAAAAGGGTCCCTTCGGGAACTAAATTATTCGTTCATGGCCACCTGATCATCTTTTTCGCATAAAACAAGGTACAGTACTCATGCACTCGAGTTACCTGTTAAAGGTTAAGTTTCCGACCAGGGGTGGGCATTTACCGTTTACCGATTACCCGGGGGGGCGCATATGGGAAGGAGGAAAGATCATCGGATATGACACCGAGCCGATTTATTTTGTACAAATTTAGGACCCCTAAGGAGCTTGCTCACCATTGTTTTCGAAAACGATTTCAGGCTATGAAATTTTGTACGTTTTGGAAGAGAGGTAAAAAAAAACATATAAGCCGCCTAGGCACGCACATACATGCGCAGTTTACTTCGCCAGCCTAGTTCGTCCAAAGTGCGTGCTGAAAGCGAAAGCGTGCTGCGGCGCGGTTGCGAGTATCCTCAGGCAGGGATGGGGATCACCCGGGCGGTTTTTGCCTTTGGTTCCCGGGTGATCCCACCGCTCGAGTGAGATCCCACATCCCTATCTGGGGATACTCGCAACCGCGCCGCAGCACGATTTCGCAATCAGCGGGCACTTTGCGGACTGAGCGGCAGTGCGGAGGTGAACTGTATATGTCGACGGGATGAGATTTGAAACCTTGTCACGATATTTAAAAGCATCCTATTATTCCCTAAGTTTCTTACTCATTTTTCACGGCTTTGTTGTCAAAAAAGATTAACCGAAGTGTTCCTCTACCCGACAAACCTTGAAACGTTTTCATAACAAGCCCGGTGAAAAGTTTCGGCAAGAAATTCACCGAAAGAAATACCGCACAAAGTGTTGGACCAAATTTTTCATAAAACGGATGAAATAATTTATCTTTTTCTATTCAATCTGAAAAATACCTCCATGGAAAGTTACGACTGGAAATCAGAACCGAATCTTACGGTAACATTTGAAGTGAAAATCAAGTATTTTGGTCGTAATCAGAAGTCAATAAATCCATAGAATCTCTTTTCTAGATATTGGAAAGTGTACTCCAAGCCAAGAATAAAACGTGGTGTCTAATATGACATTATTTTTTACTATTTTATGTACCGCCTTTCGATCTCTTTTCGTTTCTTTTTTCATTCAATTTTCGCAATTTTCATTGGATCATTTCGGCTAGGTATTCACTTTACCAAATTTATCATATTGATTTTATTCCATATGTATATGTTATCACGCCGTAATCAATTAAATATTTTCAACCATCTTATTGCACTCATATTCCGTACTCTTTCATCTGATAAATACTCAGTCGTTCTTCGGGATACCTTTCTACAACCGAATCGACGAGAGGATCAGGCCTCTGATTTTCCCAATAGCGAAACGATTAGCTTGGGTCAGCTGAGCGTAACCACTCTCCCTCCATCTCCGATGCGAAGGCACGTTCCTTCGTCGCGCCGCGACGAGCTGGTCGTAGCGCGACGTCTGCGAGAGATAATTAATTGGGGGAGTCCTTGCTCCCCATTGGCAAACTATGAGCAGGTTCAAACCATCGTTAACGAGGTATGCTATAATCGTTTTGTCCTAAAGTCCACCACCCTCCCCGACAGGCGTTCGCTGTGCAGAGTGACGTGTGTCGCCAAGTAATACCGTACCCCTAAATCTGTTGCTGTCGCAGTGCACTGCATAGCAACTAAGATAAAAACAGCCCACTTCCCGCCGGCCAAATCGGGCTAGTCGACTTCGCGCGGCCCCAATTTTGTGGGCGTGGCACAGCGCCCCACTTCCCGTGGAGAGAGAGGTTTTTCAGTCTGCCCGCGGAGTGTCGGTGGGCAGTCGGCTATTCCTGGGGGTCATCGAACACTCACTCATCGATTCCCACTTTGATATCGCCATTGCACCATCCACTAGAGTGGAGCCAGTGGACGATTGCTCAGCAGAGAACGCTGTGTTGAGACTCTTCCCAAAACCCTCGCTGTATGCGACGCTGTCTTTGGGCAGGTGAGCCATTGGCTGTTGATGGCATCTGCGGACGAAAAGACTGCAAGGGCTAGTGAGTGTAGTAAGCAACCCTGTTTAAGCTTACTCCTTACTTGCCAGAAGCAGTTTAAGATGAAGAGCCCAGAAGGGGATTTTTAAAACTTTGCTCCAACAGACCTTTATCTAAAGGGTGATTTCAAAGTGCGCCTCAAACTGCTTTTGGATTGTCTTCTGTCAGTCATCAAATTAGCCGTAACGCGATGGCAGAAGGGCCGCAGAGTGCTTGTTCAACGTGTACGGGCAGTAAACAAAACGGCGCTGCCGACTGCCCGCGATTGATCTATTGGCCTTCCGCGGGAGGGGTTACGGGACGTCGGCTAGTGGTACCGCGGGAAGTGTGATATCTCTATCTGAGTCACTGCTAGTAGCCACTGCCAATGGTCGCAGGGGATCAAATGTGGCAGACAAGTTGTTAGGGGGTACGTATGCTGGTTAATGTGCGTCCGGCTTGTGATGACGTCATCGGGACGTCGTAAAAAGTGCATCTGGCTTCTGATGACGTCATCGGGACGTCGTAAAAAGTGCATCTGGCTTCTGATGACGTCATCGGGACGTCGTAAAAAGTGCATCTGGCTTCTGATGACGTCATCGGGACGTCGTAAAAAGTGCATCTGGCTTCTGATGACGTCATCGGGACGTCGTAAAAAGTGCATCTGGCTTCTGATGACGTCATCGGGACGTCGTGAAAAGTGCATCTGGCTTCTGATGACGTCATCGGGACGTCGTAAAAAGTGCATCTGGCTTCTGATGACGTCATCGGGACGTCGTAAAAAGTGCATCTGGCCTCTGATGACGTCTTGGGAACGTCGTAAAAAGTGCATCTGGCTTCTGATGACGTCATCGGGACGTCGTAAAAAAAGCATCTGGCTTCTGATGATGTCAACGGGACGTCGTAAAAAGTGCATCCGGCTTCTGATGATGTCATCGGGACGTCGTGAAAAGTGCATCTGGCTTCTGATGACGTCATCGGGACGTCGTAAAAAGTGCATCTGGCTTCTGATGACGTCATAGGGACGTCGTAAAAAGTGCATCTGGCTTCTGGTGACGTCATCGTGACGTCGTAAAAAGTGCATCTGGCTTCTGATGACGTCATCGGGACGTCGTAAAAAGTGCATCTGGCTTCTGATGACGTCATCGGGACGTCGTAAAAAGTGCATCTGGCTTCTGATGACGTCATCGGGACGTCGTAAAAAGTGCATCTGGCTTCTGATGATGTCATCGGGACGTCGTGAAAAGTGCATCTGGCTTCTGATGACGTCATCGGGACGTCGTAAAAGTGCATCTGGCTTCTGATGACGTCATCGGGACGTCGTAAAAGTGCATCTGGCTTCTGATGACGTCATCGGGACGTCGTAAAAGTGCATCTGGCTTCTGATGACGTCATCGGGACGTCGTAAAAGTGCATCTGGCTTCTGATGACGTCATCGGGACGTCGTAAAAGTGCATCTGGCTTCTGATGACGTCATCGGGACGTCGTAAAGTGCATCTGGCTTCTGATGACGTCATCGGGACGTCGTAAAAGTGCATCTGGCTTCTGATGACGTCATCGGGACGTCGTAAAAGTGCATCTGGCTTCTGATGACGTCATCGGGACGTCGTAAAAGTGCATCTGGCTTCTGATGACGTCATCGGGACGTCGTAAAAAGTGCATCTGGCTTCTGATGACGTCATCGGGACGTCGTAAAAGTGCATCTGGCTTCTGATGACGTCATCGGGACGTCGTAAAAAGTGCATCTGGCTTCTGATGACGTCATCGGGACGTCGAAGTGCATCTGGCTTCTGATGACGTTATCGGGACGTCGTGAAAAGTGCATCTGGCTTCTGATGACGTCATCGGGACGTCGTAAAAAGTGCATCTGGCTTCTGATGACGTCATCGGGACGTCGTAAAGTGCATCTGGCTTCTGATGACGTCATCGGGACGTCGTAAAAAGTGCATCTGGCTTCTGATGACGTCCTCGGGACGTCGAAGTGCATCTGGCTTCTGATGACGTCATCGGGACGTCGTGAAAAGTGCATCTGGCTTCTGATGACGTCATCGGGACGTCGTAAAAAGTGCATCTGGCTTCTGATGACGTCATCGGGACGTCGTAAAAGTGCATCTGGCTTCTGATGACGTCATCGGGACGTCGTAAAAAGTGCATCTGGCTTCTGATGACGTCATCGGGACGTCGAAGTGCATCTGGCTTCTGATGACGTCATCGGGGCGTCGTGAAAAGTGCATCTGGCTTCTGATGACGTCATCGGGACGTCGTAAAGTGCATCTGGCTTCTGATGACGTCACCAGGACGTCGTGAAAAGTGCATCTGGCTTCTGATGACGTCATCGGGACGTCGTAAAAAGTGCATCTGGCTTCTGATGATGTCATCGGGACGTCGTGAAAAGTGCATCTGGCTTCTGATGACGTCATCGGGACGTCGTAAAAAGTGCATCTGGCTTCTGGTGACGTCATCGGGACGTCGTAAAATTGCATCCGGCTTCTGATGACGTCATCGGGACGTCGTGAAAATTGCATCCGGCTTCTGATGACGTCATCGGGACGTCGCGAAGAGTGCATCTGGCTTCTGATGACGTCATCGGGACGTCGTGAAAATTGCATCCGGCTTCTGATGACGTCATCGGGTCGTCGTAAAACTGCATATGGCTTCTGATGACGTCATCGGGACGTCGTAAAAGTGCATCTGGCTTCTGATGACGTCATCGGGACGTCGTGAAAGTGCATCTGGCTTCTGATGACGTCATCGGGACGTCGTAAAAAGTGCATCTGGCTTCTGATGACGTCATCGGGACGTCGTATAAAAGCATCTGGCTTCTGATGACGTCATCGGGACGTCGTAAAAAGTGCATCTGGCTTCTGATGACGTCATCGGGACGTCGTAAAAAGTGCATCTGGCTTCTGATGACGTCATCGGGACGTCGTAAAAAGTGCATCTGGCTTCTGATGACGTCATCGGGACGTCGTAAAAAGTGCATCTGGCTTCTGATGACGTCATCGGGACGTCGTAAAAAGTGCATCTGGCTTCTGATGACGTCATCGGGACGTCGTGAAAAGTGCATCTGGCTTCTGATGACGTCATCGGGGCGTCGTAAAAGTGCATCTGGCTTCTGATGACGTCATTGGGACGTCGTAAAAGTGCATCTGGCTTCTGATGACGTCATCGGGACGTCGTAAAAAGTGCATCTGGCTTCTGATGACGTCATCGAGACGTCGTAAAAAGTGCATCTGGCTTCTGATGACGTCATCGGGACGTCGTAAAAAGTGCATCTGGCTTCTGATGACGTCATCGGGACGTCGTAAAGTGCATCTGGCTTCTGATGACGTCATCGGGACGTCGTAAAAAGTGCATCTGGCTTCTGATGACGTCATCGGGACGGCGTGAATAGTGCATCTGGCTTCTGAGGACGTCATCGGGACGTCGTGAAAAGTGCATCTGGCTTCTGATGACGTCATCAGTACGTCGTGAATAGTGCATCTGGCTTCTGATGACGTCATCGGGACGTCGTGAAAAGTGCATCTGGCTTCTGATGACGTCATCGAGACGTCGTGAAAAGTGCTTCGAGCTTCTGATGACGTCATCGGGACGTCGTAAAAGTGCTTCGGGCTTCTGATGACGTTATCGGGACGTCGTGAAAAGTGCATCTGGCTTCTGATGACGTCATCGGGACGTCGTAAAAGTGCATCTGGCTTCTGATGACGTCATCGGGACGTCGTGAAAAGTGCATCTGGCTTCTGATGACGTCATCGGGACGTCGTGAAAGTGCATCTGGCTTCTGATGACGTCATCGGGACGTCGTGAAAAGTGCATCTGGCTTCTGATGACGTCATCGGGACGTCGTAAAAGTGCATCTGGCTTCTGATGACGTCATCGGGACGTCGAAAAAAGTGCATCTGGCTTCTGCCGACGTCATCGGGACGTCGTGAAAAGTGCATCTGGCTTCTGATGACGTCATCGGGACGTCCTGAAAAGCGCATCTGGCTTCTGATGAGGTCAGCGGGGCGTCGTGAAAAGGGGATCTGGCTTCTGATGACGTCATCGGGACGTCGTAAAAGTGCATCTGGCTTCTGATGACGTCATCGGGACGTCGTGAAAGTGCATCTGGCTTCTGATGACGTCATCGGGACGTCGTGAAAAGCGCATCTGGCTTCTGATGACGTCATCGGGACGTCGTAAAAAGTGCATCTGGCTTCTGATGATGTCATCGGGACGTCGTAAAAAGTGCATCTGGCTTCTGATGACGTCATCGGGACGTCCTGAAAAGTGAATCTGGCTTCTGATGACGTCATCGGGACGTCCTGAAAAGTGCATTTGGCTTCTGATGACGTCATCGGGACGTCGAAAAAAGTGCATCTGGCTTCTGACGACGTCATCGGGACGTCGTGAAAAGTGCATCGGGCTCCTGATGACGTCACCGGGACGCCGTGAAAAGTGCATCTGGCTTCTGATGACTTCATCGGGACGTCGTGAAAAGAGCTTAGGGCTTCCGATGACGTCATCGGGACGTGGGGGAAAGTGCATCTGGGTTCTGGGGACGTCAGCGGGAGGTCATGAAAAGTGGATGTGGCTGCTGATGACGTCATCGGGACGTCGTGAAAGTGCATCTGGCTTCTGATGACGTCATCGGGACGTCGTGACAAGTGCCTCTGGCTTCTGATGAGGTCATCGGGACGTCGTGAAAAGTGCATCTGGCTTCTGATGACGTCACCGGGATGTCGTGAAAAGTGCATCTGGCTTCTGATGACGTCATCGGGACGTCGTGAAAAGTGCATCTGGCTTCTGATGACGTCATCGGGACGTCGTAAAAGTGCATCTGGCTTCTGATGACGTCATCGGGACGTCGTAAAAGTGCATCTGGCTTCTGATGACGTCATCGGGACGTCGTGAAAAGTGCATCTGGCTTCTGATGACGTCATCGGGACGTCGTGAAAGTGCATCTGGCTTCTGATGACGTCATCGGGACGTCGTAAAAAGTGCATCTGGCTTCTGATGACGTCATTGGGACGTCGTAAAAAGTGCATCTGGCTTCTGATGACGTCATTGGGACGTCGTAAAAAGTGCATCTGGCTTCTGATGACGTCATCGGGACGTCGTAAAAAGTGCATCTGGCTTGTGATGACGTCATCGGGACGTCGTAAAAAGTGCATCTGGCTTCTGATGACGTCATCGGGACGTCGTAAAAAGTGCATCTGGCTTCTGATGACGTCATCGGGACGTCGTAAAAAGTGCATCTGGCTTCTGATGACGTCATCGGGACGTCGTAAAAAGTGCATCTGGCTTCTGATGACGTCATTGGGACGTCGTAAAAAGTGCATCTGGCTTCTGATGACGTCATCGGGACGTCGTAAAAAGTGCATCTGGCTTTTGATGATGTCATCGGGACGTCGTGAAAAGTGCTTCTGGCTTCTGATGACGTCATCGGGACGTCGTGAAAAGTGCATCGGGCTTCTGATGATGTCATCGGGACGTCGTAAAAAGTGCATCTGGCTTCTGATGATGTCATCGGGACGTCGTAAAAAGTGCATCTGGCTTCTGATGACGTCATCGGGACGTCGTATAAAAGCATCTGGCTTCTGATGACGTCATCGGGACGTCGTAAAAAGTGCATCTGGCTTCTGATGACGTCATCGGGGCGTCGTGAAAATTACATCCGGTTTCTGATGACGTGATCGGGACGTCGTAAAGTGCATCTGGCTTCTGATGACGTTATCGGGACGTCGTGGACACGTGCATCTGGCTTCTGGGGGCGTCATCGGGACGTCGTGAAAAGTGCATCTGGCTTCTGATGACGTCATCGGGACGTCGTAAAAGTGCATCTGGCTTCTGATGACGTCATCGGGACGTCGTAAAAAGTGCATCTGGCTTCTGATGACGTCATCGGGACGTCGTAAAAGTGCATCTGGCTTCTGATGACGTCATCGGGACGTCGTAAAAGTGCATCTGGCTTCTGATGACGTCATCGGGACGTCGTAAAGTGCATCTGGCTTCTGATGACGTCATCGGGACGTCGTAAAAGTGCATCTGGCTTCTGATGACGTCATCGGGACGTCGTAAAAGTGCATCTGGCTTCTGATGACGTCATCGGGACGTCGTGAAAAGTGCATCTGGCTTCTGATGACGTCATCGGGACGTCGTAAAGTGCATCTGGCTTCTGATGACGTCATCGGGACGTCGTAAAAAGTGCATCTGGCTTCTGATGACGTCATCGGGACGTCGTAAAGTGCATCTGGCTTCTGATGACGTAATCGAGACGTTGTATAAAGTACATCTCGCTTCTGATGACGTGCTCGAGACGGCGTAAGAAGTGCATCTGGCTTCTGATGACGTCATCGGGACGTCGTGAAAGTGCATCTGGCTTCTGATGACGTCATCGGGACGTCGTGAAAAGTGCATCTGGCTTCTGATGACGCCATCGGGACGTCGTGAAAAGTGCATCTGGCTTCTGATGACGTCATCGGGACGTCGTGAAAAGTGCATCTGGCTTCAGATGACGTCATCGGGACGTCGTGAAAAGTGCATCTTGCTTCTGATGACGTGATCGGGACGTCGTAAAAGTGCATCTGGCTTCTGATGACGTCATCGGGACGTCGTAAAGTGCACCTGGCTTCTGATGACGTCATCGGGACGTCGTGAAAAGTGCATCTGGCTTCTGATGACGTCATCGGGACGTCGTAAAAAGTGCATCTGGCTTCTGATGACGTCATCGGGACGTCGTGAAAAGTGCATCTGGCTTCTGATGACGTCATCGGGACGTCGTAAAAAGTGCATCTGGCTTCTGATGACGTCATCGGGACGTCGTCAAAAGTGCATCTGGCTTCTGATGACGTCATCGGGACGTCGTAAAAAGTGCATCTGGCTTCTGATGACGTCATCGGGACGTCGTAAAAAGTGCATCTGGCTTCTGATGACGTCATCGGGACGTCGTAAAAAGTGCATCTGGCTTCTGATGACGTCATCGGGACGTCGTGAAAAGTGCATCTGGTTTCTGGTGACGTCATCGGGACGTCGTGAAAAGTGCATCAGGCTTCTGGTGACGTCATCGGGACGTCGTAAAATTGCATCAGGCTTCTGATGACGTCATCGGAACGTCGTAAAATTGCATCCGGCTCCTGATGACGTCATCGGGACGTCGTGAAAATTGCATCCGGCTTCTGATGACGTCATCGGGACGTCGCGAAGAGTGCATCTGGCTTCTGATGACGTCATCGGGACGTCGTCAAAAGTGCTTCTGGCTTCTGATGACGTCATCGGGACGTCGTTAAAAGTGCATCTGGCTTCTGATGACGTCATCGGGACGTCGTAAAAGTGCATCTGGCTTCTGATGACGTCATCGGGACGTCGTAAAGTGCATCTGGCTTCTGATGACGTCATCGGGACGTCGTAAAAGTGCATCTGGCTTCTGATGACGTCATCGGGACGTCGTGAAAGTGCATCTGGCTTCTGATGACGTCATCGGGACGTCGTAAAAGTGCATCTGGCTTCTGATGACGTCATCGGGACGTCGTGAAAAGTGCATCTGGCTTCTGATGACGTCATCGGGACGTCGTAAAGTGCATCTGGCTTCTGATGACGTCATCGGGACGTCGTAAAAGTGCATCTGGCTTCTGATGACGTCATCGGGACGTCGTGAAAAGTGAATCTGGCTTCTGGTGACGTCATCGGGACGTCGTTAAAAGTGCTTCGGGCTTCTGATAACGTCATCGGGACGTCGTGAAAAGTGCATCTGGCTTCTGATGACGTCATCGGGACGTCGTGAAAAGTGCATCTGGCTTCTGATGACGTCATATGGACGTCGTTAAAAGTGCATCTGGCTTCTGATGACGTCATCGGGACGTCGTGAAAAGTGCATCTGGCTTCTGATGACGTCATCGGGACGTCGTAAAAGTGCATCTGGCTTCTGATGACGTCATCGGGACGTCGTGAAAAGTGCAACGCGCTTCTGATGACGTCATCGGGACGTCGTAAAAAGTGCATCTGGCTTCTGATGACGTCATCGGGACGTCGTAAAAAGTGCATCTGGCTTCTGATGACGTCATCGGGACGTCGTAAAAAGTGCATCTGGCTTCTGATGACGTCATTGGGACGTCGTAAAAGTGCATCTGGCTTCTGATGACGTCATCGGGACGTCGTAAAAAGTGCATCTGGCTTCTGATGACGTCATCGGGACGTCGTAAAAAGTGCATCTGGCTTCTGATGACGTCATCGGGACGTCGTAAAAAGTGCATCTGGCTTCTGATGACGTCATCGGGACGTCGTGAAAAGTGCATCTGGCTTCTGATGACGTCATCGGGACGTCGTAAAAGTGCATCTGGCTTTTGGTGACGTCATCGGGACGTCGTAAAAGTGCATCTGGCTTCTGATGACGTCATCGGGACGTCGTAAAAGTGCATCTGGCTTCTGATGACGTCATCGGGACGTCGTAAAAAGTGCATCTGGCTTCTGAGGATGTCATCGGGACGTCGTGAAAAGTGCATTTGGCTTCTGATGACGTCATCGGGACGTCGTAAAAAGTGCATCTGGCTTCTGATGATGTCATCGGGACGTCGTGAAAAGTGCATCTGGCTTCTGATGATGTCATCGGGACGTCGTGAAAAGTGCATCTGGCTTCTGATGACGTCATCGGGACGTCGTAAAAAGTGCATCTGGCTTCTGATGACGTCATCGGGACGTCGTAAAAAAAGCATCTGGCTTCTGATGACGTCATCGGGACGTCGTAAAAAGTGCATCTGGCTTCTGATGACGTCATCGGGACGTCGTGAAAAGTGCATCTGGCTTCTGATGACGTCATCGGGACGTCGTGAAAAGTGCATCTGGCTTCTGATGACGTCATCGGGACGTCGTGAAAAGTGCATCTGGCTTCTGATGACGTCATCGGGGCGTCGTGAAAAGTGCATCTGGCTTCTGGTGACGTCATCGGGACGTCGTAAAATTGCATCCGGCTTCTGATGACGTCATCGGGACGTCGTGAAAATTGCATCCGGCTTCTGATGACGTCATCGGGACGTCGTGAAAAGTGCATCTGGCTTCTGATGACGTCATCGGGACGTCGTGAAAAGTGCATCTGGTTTCTGATGACGTCATCGGGACGTCGTGGAAAGTGCAACCGGCCTCTGATGACGTCATCGGGACGTCGTAGCAAGTGCATCTGGCCTCTGATGACGTCATCGGGACGTCGTAAAAAGTGCATCTGGCTTCTGATGACGTCATCGGGACGTCGTGAAAAGTGCATCTGGCTTCTGATGACGTCATCGGGACGTCGTGAAAAGTGCATCTGGCTTCTGATGACGTCATCGGGACGTCGTAAAAAGTGCATCTGGCTTCTGATGACGTCATCGGGACGTCGTGAAAAGTGCATCTGGCTTCTGATGACGTCATCGGGACGTCGTGAAAAGTGCTTCGGGCTTCTGATGACGTCATCGGGACGTCGTGAAAAGTGCATCAGGTTTCAGGTGACGCCATCGAGACGTCGTGAAAAGTGCATCTGGCTTCTGATGACGTCACGAGGACGTCGTGAAAAGTGCATCGCGCCTCTGATGACGTCATCGAGACGTCGTGAGAAGCTTCTGATGACGGCATCGGGACGTCGTGAAAAGTGCATCTGGCTTCTGATGACTTCACCAGGACGTCGTGAAAAAGTGCATCGGGCTTCTGATGACGTCATCAGGACGTCGTAAAA
Organism: Aplectana chamaeleonis; assembly: GCA_029168955.1. NCBI lineage: Eukaryota > Metazoa > Nematoda > Chromadorea > Rhabditida > Cosmocercidae > Aplectana > Aplectana chamaeleonis. The sequence goes on from JAPDOI010000881.1 coordinate 44,544, forward strand.
AGTGCATCTGGCTTCTGATGACGTCATCGGGACGTCGTGAAAAGTGCATCTGGCTTCTGATGACGTCATCGGGACGTCGTAAAATTGCATCAGGCTTCTGATGACGTCATCGGAACGTCGTAAAAGTGCATCTGGCTTCTGATGACGTCATCGGGACGTCGTGAAAAGTGCATCTGGCTTCTGATGACGTCATCGGGACGTCGTGAAAAGTGCATCTGGCTTCTGATGACGTCATCGGGACGTCGTGAAAAGTGCATCTGGCTTCTGATGACGTCATCGGGACGTCGTAAAAAGTGCATCTGGCTTCTGATGACGTCATCGGGACGTCGTAAAAAGTGCATCTGGCTTCTGATGACGTCATCGGGACGTCGTAAAAAGTGCATCTGGCTTCTGATGACGTCATCGGGACGTCGTAAAAAGTGCATCTGGCTTCTGATGACGTCATCGGGACGTCGTGAAAAGTGCATCTGGCTTCTGATGACGTCATCGGGACGTCGTAAAAGTGCATCGGGCTTCTGATGATGTCATCGGGACGTCGTAAAAAGTGCATCTGGCTTCTGATGACGTCATCGGGACGTCGAAAAAAGTGCATCTGGCTTCTGATGACGTCATCGGGACGTCAAAAAAAGTGCATCTGGCTTCTGATGACGTCATCGGGACGTCGCGAAAAGTGCATCTGGCTTCTGACGACGTCATCGGGACGGCGTAAAAAGTGCATCTGGCTTCTGATGACGTCATCGGGACGTCGTAAAAGTGCATCTGGCTTCTGATGACGTCATCGGGACGTCGTAAAAAGTGCATCTGGCTTCTGATGACGTCATCGGGACGTCGTGAAAATTACATCCGGCTTCTGATGACGTGATCGGGACGTCGTAAAGTGCATCTGGCTTCTGATGACGTTATCGGGACGTCGTGAAAACGTGCATCTGGCTTCTGGTGACGTCATCGGGACGTCGTAAAATTGCATCCGGCTTCTGATGACGTCATCGGGACATCGTAGAAAGTGCATCTGGCTTCTGATGACGTCATCGGGACGTCGTAGAAAGTGCATCTGGCTTCTGATGACGTCATCGGGACGTCGTGAAAAGCGAATCTACCTTCTGATGACGTCATCGGGACGTCGTGAAAAGTGCATCGGGCTTCTGATGACGTCACCAGGACGTCGTGAAAAGTGCATCTGGTTTCTGATGACGTCATCGGGACGTGGTAAAAAATGCATCTGGCTTCTGATGACGTCATCGGGACGTCGTGAAAAGTGCATCAGGCTTCTGATGACGTCATCAGGACGTCGTAAAAAGTGCATCTGGCTTCTGATGACGTCATCGGGACGTCGTAAAAAGTGCATCTGGCTTCTGATGACGTCATCGGGACGTCGTAAAAAAGTGCATCAGGCTTCTAATGACGTCATCGGGACGTCGTAAAAAGTGCATCTGGCTTCTGATGACGGCATCGGGACGTCGTGGAAAGGGCATCGGGCTTCTGATAAGGTCATCGGGACGTCGTGAAAAGTGCATCGGGCTTCTGATGACGTCACCAGGACGTCATGTAAAGCTTCTCATGACGTCACCAGGACGTCGTGAAAAGTGCATCTGGTTTCTGATGACGTCATCGGGACGTCGTGAAAAGTGCATCAGGCTTCTGATGACGTCATCAGGACGTCGTAAAAAGTGCATCTGGCTTCTGATGACGTCATCGGGACGTCGTAAAATTGCATCCGGCTTCTGATAACGTCATCGGGACGTCGTGAAAAGTGCATCTGGCTTCTGGTGACGCCATCGGGACGTCGTAAAATTGCATCAGGCTTCTGATGACGTCATCGGGACGTCGTGAAAAGTGCATCTGGCTTCTGATGACGTCATCGGGACGTCGTAAAAGTGCATCTGGCTTCTGATGACGCCATCGGGACGTCCTGAAAAGTGCCTCTGGCTTCTGATGTCGTCATCGGGACGTCGTGAAAAGCGCATCTGGCTTCTGATGACGTCATCAGGACGTCGTGAAAAGCGCATCTGGCTTCTGATGACGTCATCGGGACGTCGTGAAAAGTGCATCTGGCTTCTGATGACGTCATCGGGACGTCGTAAAAGTGCATCTGGCTTCTGATGACGTCATCGGGACGTCGTGAAAAGTGCATCTGGCTTCTGATGACGTCATCGGGACGTCGTGAAAGTGCATCTGGCTTCTGATGACGTCATCGGGACGTCGTAAAAGTGCATCTGGCTTCTGATGACGTCATCGGGACGTCGTAAAAGTGCATCTGGCTTCTGATGACGTCATCGGGACGTCGTGAAAGTGCATCTGGCTTGTGATGACGTCATCGGGACGTCGTGAAAAGTGCATCTGGCTTCTGATGACGTCATCGGGACGTCGTAAAAAGTGCATCTGGCTTCTGATGACGTCATCGGGACGTCGTAAAAAGTGCATCTGGCTTCTGATGACGTCATCGGGACGTCGTAAAAAGTGCATCTGGCTTCTGATGACGTCATCGGGACGTCGTAAAAAGTGCATCTGGCTTCTGATGACGTCATCGGGACGTCGTAAAAAGTGCATCTGGCTTCTGATGACGTCATCGGGACGTCGTGAAAAGTGCATCTGGCTTCTGATGACGTCATCGGGACGTCGTGAAAAGTGCATCTGGCTTCTGATGACGTCATCGGGACGTCGTGAAAAGTGCATCTGGCTTCTGATGACGTCATCGGGACGTCGTAAAAAGTGCATCTGGCTTCTGATGACGTCATCGGGACGTCGTAAAAAGTGCATCTGGCTTCTGATGACGTCATCTGGACGTCGTAAAAAAAGCATTTGGCTTCTGATGACGTCATCGGGACGTCGTGAAAAGTGCAACGCGCTTCTGATGACGTCATCGGGACGTCGTGAAAAGTGCATCTGGCTTCTGATGACGTCATCGGGACGTCGTAAAAAGTGCATCTGGCTTCTGATGACGTCATCGGGACGTCGTGAAAAGTGCATCTGGCTTCTGATGACGTCATCGGGACGTCGTGAAAAGTGCATCTGGCTTCTGATGACGTCATCGGGACGTCGTAAAAAGTGCATCTGGCTTCTGATGACGTCATCGGGACGTCGTGAAAAGTGCATCTGGCTTCTGATGACGTCATCGGGACGTCGTGAAAAGTGCATCTGGCTTCTGATGACGTCATCGGGACGTCGTGAAAAGTGCATCTGGCTTCTGATGACGTCATCGGGACGTCGTGAAAGTGCATCTGGCTTCTGATGACGTCATCGGGACGTCGTGAAAAGTGCATCTGGCTTCTGATGACGTCATCGGGACGTCGTGAAAAGTGCATCTGGCTTCTGATGACGTCATCGGGACGTCGTGAAAAGTGCATCTGGCTTCTGATGACGTCATCGGGACGTCCTGAAAAGTGCATTTGGCTTCTGATGACGTCATCGGGACGTCGAAAAAAGTGCATCTGGCTTCTGACGACGTCATCGGGACGTCGTGAAAAGTGCATCTGGCTTCTGATGACGTCATCGGGACGTCGTGAAAAGCGCATCTGGCTTCTGATGACGTCATCGGGACGTCGTAGAAAGTGCACCTGGCTCCTGATGATGTCATCGGGACGTCGTGAAAAGTGCATCTGACTTCTGATGATGTCATCGGGACGTCGTGAAAAGTGCATCTGGCTTCTGATGACGTCATCGGGACGTCGTGAAAAGTGCATCTGGCTTCTGATGACGTCATCGGGACGTCGTGGCAAGGGCATCTGGCTTCTGATAACGTCATCGGGACGTCGTGAAAAGTGCATCTGGCTCCTGATGACGTCATCGGGACGTCGTGAAAAGTGCATCTGGCTCCTGATGATGTCATCGGGACGTCGTGAAAAGTGCATCTGGCTTCTGATGACGTCATCGGGACGTCGTGAAAAGTGCATCTGGCTTCTGATGACGTCATCGGGACGTCGTGAAACATTCATCTGGCTTCTGATGGCGTCATCGGGACGTCGTGAAAAGTGCATCTGGCTCCTGATGACGTCATCGGGACGTCGTGAAAAGTGCATCTGGCTTCTGATGACGTCATCGGGACGTCGTGAAAAGTGCATCTGGCTTCTGATGACGTCATCGGGACGTCGTGAAAAGTGCATCTGGCTTCTGATGACGTCATCGGGACGTCGTGAAAAGTGCATCTGGCTTCTGATGACGTCATCGGGACGTCGTAAAAAGTGCATCTGGCTTCTGATGACGTCATCGGGACGTCGTGAAAAGTGCATCTGGCTTCTGATGACGTCATCGGGACGTCGTGAAAAGTGCATCTGGCTTCTGATGACGTCATCGGGACGTCGTAAAAAGTGCATCTGGCTTCTGATGACGTCATCGGGACGTCGTAAAAAGTGCATCTGGCTTCTGATGACGTCATCGGGACGTCGTGAAAAGTGCATCTGGCTTCTGATGACGTCATCGGGACGTCGTAAAAGTGCATCTGGCTTCTGATGACGTCATCGGGACGTCGTAAAAAGTGCATCTGGCTTCTGATGACGTCATCGGGACGTCGTAAAAGTGCATCTGGCTTCTGATGACGTCATCGGGACGTCGTGAAAAGTGCTTCGGGCTTCTGATGACGTCATCGGGACGTCGTGAAAAGTGCATCTGGCTTCTGATGACGTCATCGGGACGTCGTAAAAAGTGCATCTGGCTTCTGATGACGTCATCGGGACGTCGTGAAAAGTGCATCTGGCTTCTGATGACGTCATCGGGACGTCGTAAAAAGTGCATCTGGCTTCTGATGACGTCATCGGGACGTCGTGAAAAGTGCATCTGGCTTCTGATGACGTCATCGGGACGTCGTGAAAAGTGCATCTGGCTTCTGATGACGTCATCGGGACGTCGTGAAAAGTGCATCTGGCTTCTGATGACGTCATCGGAACGTCATGAAAGGTGCATCTGGCTTCTGATGACGTCATCGGGACGTCGTGAAAAGTGCATCTGGCTTCTGATGACGTCATCGGGACGTCGTGAAAAGTGCATCTGGCTTCTGATGACGTCATCGGGACCTCGTGAAAAGTGCCTCTGGCTTCTGATGACGTCATCGGGACGTCGTAAAAATGCATTTGGCTTCTGATGGCGTCATCGGGACGTCGTTAAAAGTGCATCTGGCTTCTGATGACGTCATCGGGACGTCGTGAAAAGTGCATCTGGCTTCTGTTGACGTCATTGGGACGTCGTGAAAAGTGCATCTGGCTTCTGATGACGTCATCGGGACGTCGTGAAAAGTGCCTCTGGCTTCTGATGACGTCATCGGGACGTCGCGAAAAGTGCATCTGGCTTCTGATGACGTCATCGGGACGTCGTGAAAAGTGCATCTGGCTTCTGATGACGTCATCGGGACGTCGTGAAAAGTGCATCTGGCTTCTGATGATGTCATCGGGACGTCGTAAAAAGTGCATCTGGCTTCTGATGACGTCATCGGGACGTCAAAAAAGTGCATCTGGATTCTGATGACGTCATCGGGACGTCGTGAAAAGTGCATCTGGCTTCTGATGACGTCATCGGGACGTCGTAAAAAGTGCATCTGGCTTCTGATGACGTCATCGGGACGACGTGAAAAGTGCCTCTGGCTTCTGATGACGTCATCGGGACGTCGTAAAAGGGCATCTGGCTTCTGATGACGTCATCGGGACGTCGTGAAAAGTGCATCTGGCTTCTAATGAAGTAATCGGGGCGTCGTGAAAAGTGCATCTGGCTTCTGGTGACGTCATCGGAACGTCGTAAAATTGCATCCGGCTTCTGATGACGTCATCGGGACGTCGCGAAGAGTGCATCTGGCTTCTGATGACGTCATCGGGACGTCGTGAAAAGTGCCTCTGGCTTCTGATGACGTCATCGGGACGTCGTGAAAAGTGCCTCTGGCTTCTGATGACGTCATCGGGACGTCGCGAAGAGTGCATCTGGCTTCTGATGACGTCATCGGGACGTCGTGAAAATTGCATCCGGCTTCTGATGACGTCATCGGGACGTCGTAAAAAGTGCATCTGGCTTCTGATGACGTCATCGGGACGTCCTGAAAAGTGCATCTGGCTTCTGATGACGTCATCGGGACGTCGTTAAAAGTGCATCTGGCTTCTGATGACGTCATCGGGACTGCATCTGGTTTCTGATGACGTCATCGGGACGTCGTAAAAAGTGCGTCTGGCTTCTGATGACGTCATCGGGACGTCGTGAAAAGTGCATCTGGCTTCTGATGACGTCATCGGGACGTCGCGAAAAGTGCATCTGGTTTCTGATGACGTCATCGGGACGTCGTGAAAGTGCATCTGGCTTCTGATGACGTCATCGGGACGTCGTGAAAGTGCATCAGGCTTCTGATGACGTCATCGGGACGTCGCGAAGAGTGCATCTGGCTTCTGATGACGTCATCGGGACGTCGTGAAAATTGCATCCGGCTTCTGATGACGTCATCGGGACGTCGTGAAAATTGCATCTGGCTTCTAATGAAGTCATCGGGGCGTCGTGAAAAGTGCAACCGGCTTCTAATGAAGTAATCGGGGCGTCGTAAAAAGTGCATCTGGCTTCTGGTGACGTCATCGGGACGTCGTAAAATTGCATCCGGCTTCTGATGACGTCATCGGGACGTCGTGAAGAGTGCATCTGGCTTTTGATGACGTCATCGGGACGTCGTGAAAATTGCATCCGGCTTCTGATGACGTCATCGGGACGTCGTGAAAAGTGCATCTGGCTTCTGATGACGTCATCGGGACGTCGTGAAAAGTGCATCTGGCTTCTGATGACGTCATCGGGACGTCGTGAAAAGTGCATCGGGCTTGTGATGACGTCATCGGGACGTCGTGAAAATTGCATCCGGCTTCTAATGAAGTAATCGGGGCGTCGTGAAAATTACATCCGGCTTCTGATGACGTGATCGGGACGTCGTAAAGTGCATCTGGCTTCTGATGACGTTATCGGGACGTCGTGAAAACGTGCATCTGGCTTCTGGTGACGTCATCGGGACGTCGTAAAATTGCATCCGGCTTCTGATGACGTCATCGGGACGTCGTGAAAATTGCATCCGGCTTCTGACGACGTCATCGGGACGTCGAGAAAATTGCATCCGGCTTCTGATGACGTCATCGGGACGTCGTGAAAAGTGCATCGGGCTCTGATGACGTCATCGGGACGTCGTGAAAAGTGCATCTGGCTTCTGAAGACGTCATCGGGACGTCGTGAAAAGTGCATCTGGCTTCTGATGACGTCATCGGGACGTCGTGAAAAGTGCATCTGGCTTCTGATGACGTCATCGGGACGTCGTGAAAAGTGCATCTGGCTTCTGATGACGTCATCGGGACGTCGTGAAAAGTGCATCTGGCTTCTGATGACGTCATCGGGACGTCGTGAAAAGTGCATCTGGCTTCTGATGACGTCATCGGGACGTCGTAAAAAGTGCATCTGGCTTCTGATGACGTCATCGGGACGTCGTGAAAAGTGCATCTGGCTTCTGATGACGTCATCGGGACGTCGTGAAAAGTGCATCTGGCTTCTGATGACGTCATCGGGACGTCGTGAAAAGTGCATCTGGCTTCTGATGGCGTCATCGGGTGAAAAGTGCATCTGGCTTCTGATGACGTCATCGGGAGTGAAAAGTGCCTCTGGCTTCTGATGACGTCGGGACGTCGTGAAAAGTGCATCTGGCTTCTGATGACGTCATCGGGACGTCGTGAAAAGTGCATCTGGCTTCTGATGACGTCATCGGGACGTCGTGAAAAGTGCATCTGGCTTCTGATGACGTCATCGGGACGTCGTAAAAAGTGCATCTGGCTTCTGATGACGTCATCGGGACGTCGTGAAAAGTGCATCTGGCTTCTGATGACGTCATCGGGACGTCGTGAAAAGTGCATCTGGCTTCTGATGACGTCATCGGGACGTCGTGAAAATTGCATCCGGCTTCTGATGACGTCATCGGGACGTCGTGAAAAGTGCACCTAGCTTCTCATGACGTCATCGGGTCGTCGTGAAAAGTACATCTGGCTTCTGATGACGTCATCGGGACGTCGTGAGAAGTGCATCTGGCTTCTGATGACGTCATCGGGGCGTCGTGAAAAGCGCATCTGGCTTCTGATGACGTCATCGGGGCGTCGCGAAAAGTGCATCTGGCTTCTGATGACGTCATCGGGACGTCGTGAAAAGTGCATCTGGCTTCTGATGACGTCATCGGGACGTCGTGAAAAGTGCATCTGGCTTCTGATGACGTCATATGGACGTCGTTAAAAGTGCATCTGGCTTCTGGTGACGTCATTGGGACGTCGTAAAAAGTGTTCGGGCTTCTGATGACGTCATCGGGACGTCGTTAAAAGTGCTTCGGGCTTCTGATGACGTCACCAGGACGTCGTGAAAAGTGCATCCGGCTTCTGATGACGTCATCGGGACGTCGTGAAAAGTGCATCTGGCTTCTGATGACGTCATCGGCACTTCGTGAAAATTGCATCCGGCTTCTGATGACGTCATCGGGACCTCGTGAAAAGTGCATTTGGCTTCTGATGACGTCATCGGCACGTCGTGAAAAGTACATCTGGCTTCTGATGACGTCATCGGGACGTCGTAAAAAGTGCATCTGGCTTCTGATGACGTCATCGGGACGTCGTAAAAAGTACATCTGGCTTCTGATAACGTCATCAGGACGTCGTGAAAAGTGCATCTGGCTTCTGATGACGTCATCGGGACGTCGTGAAAAGTGCATCGGGCTTCTGATGACGCCATCGGGACGTCGTGAAAAGTGCATCTGGCTTCTGATGACGTCATCGAGACGTCGTGAAAAGTGCATCTGGCTTCTGATGACGTCATCGGGACGCCGTGAAAAGTGCATCTGGCTCCTGATGATGTCATCGGTACGTCGTGAAAAGTGCATCTGGCTTCTGATGACGTCATCGGGACGTCGTGAAAAGTGCATCTAGCTTCTGATGACGTCATCGAGACGTCGTGAAAAGTGCATCTGGCTTCTGATGACGTCATCGGGACGTCGTGAAAAGTGCATCGGGCTTCTGATGACGTCATCGGGATGTCGTGAAAAGTGCATCTAGCTTCTGATGACGTCATCGAGACGTCGTGAAAAGTGCATCTGGCTTCTGATGACGTCATCGGGACATCGTGAAAAGTGCATCGGGCTTCTGATGACGTCATCGGGATGTCGTGAAAAGTGCATCTGGCTTCTGATGACGTCATCGGAACGCCGTGAAAAGTGCATCTGGCTTCTGATGACGTCATCGGGACGTCGTGAAAAGTGCATCTGGCTTCTGATGACGTCATCGGGACGTCGTGAAAAGTGCATCTGGCTTCTGATGACGTCATCGGGACGTCGTGAAAAGTGCATCTGGCTTCTGATGACGTCATCGGGACGTCGTGAAAGTGCATCTGGCTTCTGATGACGTCATCGGGACGTCGTGAAAAGTGCATGGGCCTTCAGGTGACGCCATCGGGACGTGGTAAAAAGTGCACCGGGCTTTTGATGACGTCATCGGGACATCGTGAAAGGTGCATCTGGCTTCTGATGCCGTCATCGGGACGTCGTGAAAAGTGCATCTGGCTTCTGATGACGTCATCGGGACGTCGTGAAAAGTGCATCCGGCTTCTGATGACGTCATCGGGAAGTCGTGAAAAGTGCATCTGGCTTCTGATGACGTCATCGGGACGTCGTGAAAAGTGCATCCGGCTTCTGATGACGTCATCGGGACGTCGTGAAAAGTGCATCTGGCTTCTGATGACGTCATTGGGACGTCGTGAAATGTGCATCTGGCCTCTGATGACGTCATCGGGACGTCGTGAAAAGTGCATCTGGCTTCTGATGACGTCATCGGGACGTCGTGAAAAGTGCATCTGGCTTCTGATGACGTCATCGGGACGTCGTGAAAATTGCATCCGGCTTCTGATGACGTGATCGGGACGTCGTGAAAAGTGCATCTGGCTTCTGATGACGTTATCGGGACGTCGTGAAAAGTGCATCTGGCTTCTGGTGACGTCATCGGGACGTCGTAAAATTGCATCCGGCTTCTGATGACGTCATCGGGACGTCGTGAAAATTGCATCCGGCTTCTGACGACGTCATCGGGGCGTCGTGAAAAGTGCATCTGGCTTCTGATGAAGTCATCGGGACGTCGTGAAAAGTGCATCGGGCTTGTGATGACGTCATCGGGACGTCGTGAAAAGTGCATCTGGCTTCTGATGACGTCATCGGGACGTCGTGAAAAGTGCATCTGGCTTCTGATGACGTCATCGGGACGTCGTGAAAAGTGCATCTGGCTTCTGATGACGTCATCGGGACGTCGTGAAAAGTGCATCTGGCTTCTGATGACGTCATCGGGACGTCGTGAAAAGTGCATCTGGCTTCTGATGACGTCATCGGGACGTCGTGAAAAGTGCATCTGGCTTCTGATGACGTCATCGGGACGTCGTGAAAAGTGCATCTGGCTTCTGATGACGTCATCGGGACGTCGTGAAAAGTGCATCTGGCTTCTGATGACGTCATCGGGACGTCGTGAAAAGTGCATCTGGCTTCTGATGACGTCATCGGGACGTCGTGAAAAGTGCATCTGGCTTCTGATGACGTCATCGGGACGTCGTGAAAAGTGCATCTGGCTTCTGATGACGTCATCGGGACGTCGTGAAAAGTGCATCTGGCTTCTGATGACGTCATCGGGACGTCGTGAAAAGTGCATCTGGCTTCTGATGACGTCATCGGGACGTCGTGAAAAGTGCATCTGGCTTCTGATGACGTCATCGGGACGTCGTGAAAAGTGCATCTGGCTTCTGATGACGTCATCGGGACGTCGTGAAAAGTGCATCTGGCTTCTGATGACGTCATCGGGACGTCGTGAAAAGTGCATCTGGCTTCTGATGACGTCATCGGGACGTCGTGAAAAGTGCATCTGGCTTCTGATGAGGTCATCGGGACGTCGTGAAAAGTGCATCTGGCTTCTGATGACGTCATCGGGACGTCGTGAAAAGTGCATCTGGCTTCTGATGACGTCATCGGGACGTCGTGAAAAGTGAATCTGGCTTCTGATGACGTCATCGGGACGTCGTGAAAAGTGCATCTGGCTTCTGATGACGTCATCGGGACGTCGTGAAAAGTGCATTGGACTTCTGATGACGTCATCGGGACGTCGTGAAAAGTGCATCTGGCTTCTGATGACGTCATCGGAACGTCGTGAAAAGTGCATCTGGCTTCTGATGACGTCATCGGGACGTCGTGAAAAGTGCATCTGGCTTCTGATGACGTCATCGGGACGTCGTGACAAGTGCCTCTGGCTTCTGATGACATCATCGGGACGTCGTGAAAAGTGCATCAGGCTTCTGATGACGTCATCGGGACGTCGTGAAAAGGGCCTCTGGCTTCTGATGACGTCATCAGGACGACATGAAAAGTGCCTCTGGCTTCTGACGACGTCATCGGGACGTCGTGAAAAGTGCATCTGGCTTCTGATGACGTCATCGGGATGTCGTGAAAAGTGCATCTGGCTTCTGATGACGTCATCGGGACGTCGTGAAAAGTGCATCTGGCTTCTGATGACGTCATCGGGACGTCGTGAAAAGTGCATCTGGCTTCTGATGACGTCATCGGGACGTCGTGAAAAGTGCATCTGGCTTCTGATGACGTCATCGGGACGTCGTGAAAAGTGCATCGGGCTTCTGAGGACGTCATCGGGACGTCGTGAAAAGTGCATCTGGCTTCTGATGACGTCACCGGGACATCGTAAAAAGTGCATCGGGCTTCTGATGACGTCATCGGAACGTGATGAAAAGTGCATCTGGCTTCTGATGACGTCATCGGGACGTCGTGAAAAGTGCATCTGGCTTCTGATGACGTCATCGGGACGTCGTGAAAAGTGCTTCGGGCTTCTGATGACGTCATCGGGACGTCGTGAAAAGTGCATCTGGCTTCTGATGACGTCATTGGGACGTCGTGAAAAGTACATCTGGCTTCTGATGACGTCATCGGGACGTCGTGAAAAGTGCATCTGGCTTCTGATGACGTCATCGGGACGTCGTGAAAAGTGCATCTGGCTTCTGATGACGTCATCGGGACGTCGTGAAAAGTGCATCTGGCTTCTGATGACGTCATCGTAACGTCGTGAAAAGTGCATCTGGCTTCTGATGACGTCATTGGGACGTCGCGAAAAGTGCATCTGGCTTCTGATGACGTCATCGGGACGTCGTGAAAAGTGCATCTGGCTTCTGATGACGTCACCGGGACGTCGTGAAAAGTGCATCTGGCTTCTGATGACGTCATCGGGACGTCGTGAAAAGTGCATCGGGCTTCTGATGACGTCATCGGGACGTCGTGAAAAGTGCATCTGGCTTCTGATGGCGTCATTGGGAGGTCGTGGAAAGTGCATCTGGCTTCTGATGACGTCATCGGGACGTCGCGAAAAGTGCATCGGGCTTCTGATGACGTCATCGGGACGTCGTGAAAAGTGCATCTGGCTTCTGATGACGTCATCGGGACGTCGTGAAAAGTGCATCTGGCTTCTGATGACGTCATCGGGACGTCGTGAAAAGTGCATCTGGCTTCTGATGACGGCACCGGGACGTCGTGAAAGTGCATCTAGCTTCTGATGATGTCATCGGGACGTCGTAAAAAGTGCATCGGGCTTCTGATGACGTCATCGGGACGTCGTGAAAAGTGCATCTGGCTTCTGATGACGTCATCGAGACGTCGTGAAAAGTGCATCTGGCTTCTGATGACGTCATCGGGACGTCGTGAAAAGTGCATCGGGCTTCTGATGACGTCATCGGGATGTCGTGAAAAGTGCATCTGGCTTCTGATGACGTCATCGGAACGCCGTGAAAAGTGCATCTGGCTTCTGATGACGTCATCGGGACGTCGTGAAAAGTGCATCTGGCTTCTGATGACGTCATCGGGACGTCGTGAAAAGTGCATCTGGCTTCTGATGACGTCATCGGGACGTCGTGAAAAGTGCATCTGGCTTCTGATGACGTCATCGGGACGTCGTGAAAAGTGCATCTGGCTTCTGATGACGTCATCGGGACGTCGTGAAAAGTGCTTCGGGCTTCTGATGACGTCATCGGGACGTCGTGAAAAGTGCATCTGGCTTCTGATGACGTCATCGGGACGTCGTAAAAAGTGCATCTGGCTTCTGATGACGTCATCGGGACGTCGTAAAAAGTGCATCTGGCTTCTGATGACGTCATCGGGACGTCGTGAAAAGTGCATCGGGCTTCTGATGACGTCATCGGGACGTCGTGAAAAGTGCATCTGGTTTCTGGTGACGTCATCGGGACGTCGTGAAAAGTGCATCTGGTTTCTGGTGACGGCATCGGGACGTCGTGAAAAGTGCATCGGGCTTCTGATGACGTCACCAGGACGTCGTGAAAAGTGCATCGGGCTTCTGATGACGTCACCAGGACGTCGTGTAAAAATCATTTGGCTTCTGATGACGTCACCATGACGTCGTGAAAAGTGCATCGGGCTTCTGATTAAGTAACCAGGACGTCGTGAAAAAAGCATCTGGCTTCTGATGACGTCACCATGACGTCGTGAAAAGTGCATCGGGCTTCTGATGACGTCATCGGGACGTCGTGAAAAGTGCATCTTATTTCCGGTGACGTCATCGGGACGTCGTGAAAAGTGCATCTGGTTTCTGGTGATGGCATCGGGACGTCGTGAAAAGTGCATAGGGCTTCTGATGACGGCACCAGAACGTTGTGAAAAGTGCATCTGGCTTCTGATGACGTCACCAGGACGTCGTGAAAAAGTGCATCGGGCTTCTGATGACGGCATCGGGACGTCGTGAAAAGTGCATCGGGCTTCTGATGACGTCACCAGGACGTCGTGAAAAGCTTCTGATGACGGCATCGCGACGTCGTGAAAAGTGCATCGTGCTTCTGATGACGGCATCGGGACGTCGTGAAAAGGGCATCGGGCTTCTGATGACGTCATCGGGACGTCGTGAAAAGTGCATCGGGCTTCTGATGACGGCATCGCGACGTCGTGAAAAGTGCATCGTGCTTCTGATGATGTCATCGGGACGTCGTGAAAAGTGCATCCGGCTTCTGATGATGTCATCGGGACGTCGTGAAAAGTGCATCTGGCTTCTGATGACGTCATCGGGACGTCGTAAAAAGTGCATCTGGCTTCTGATGACGTCATCGGGACGTCGTAAAAAGTGCATCTGGCTTCTGATGACGTCATCGGGACGTCGTGAAAAGTGCATCTGGCTTCTGATGACGTCATCGGGACGTCGTAAAAAGTGCATCTGGCTTCTGATGACGTCATCGGGACGTCGTGAAAAGTGCATCTGGCTTCTGATGACGTCATCGGGACGTCGTGAAAAGTGCATCTGGCTTCTGATGACGTCATCGGGACGTCGTAAAAAGTGCATCTGGCTTCTGATGACGTCATCGGGACGTCGTAAAAAGTGCATCTGGCTTCTGATGACGTCATCGGGACGTCGTAAAAAGTGCATCTGGCTTCTGATGACGTCATCGGGACGTCGTAAAAAGTGCATCTGGCTTCTGATGACGTCATCGGGACGTCGTAAAAAGTGCATCTGGCTTCTGATGACGTCATCGGGACGTCGTAAAAAGTGCATCTGGCTTCTGATGACGTCATTGGGACGTCGTAAAAAGTGCATCTGGTTTCTGGTGGCGGCATCGGAACGTCGTGAAAAGTGCATCGTGCTTCTGATGACGTCACCAGGACGTCGCGAAAAGTGCATCTGGCTTCTGATGACGTCATCGGGACGTCGTAAAAAGTGCATCTGGCTTCTGATGACGTCATCGGGACGTCGTAAAAAGTGCATCTGGCTTCTGATGACGCCATCGGGACGTCGCAAAAAGTGCATCTGGCTTCTGATGACGTCATCGGGACGTCGTAAAAAGTTCATCTGGCTTCTGATGACGGCACCAGAACGCTGTGAAAAGTGCATCTGGCTTCTGATGACGTCACCAGGACGTCGTGAAAAAGTGCATCGGGCTTCTGATGACGGCATCGGGACGTCGTGAAAAGTGCATCGGGCTTCCGATGACGTCACCAGGACGTCGTGAAAAGTGCATCCGGCTTCTAATGACGGCATCGCGACGTCGTAAAAAAAGCATCTGGCTTCTGATGATGTCATCGGGACGTCGTGAAAAGTGCATCGGGCTTCTGATGACGTCATCGGGACGTCGTGAAAAGTGCATCTGGCTTCTGATGACGTCATCGGGACGTCGTGAAAAGTGCATCTGGCTTCTGATGACGTCATCGGGACGTCGTGAAAAGTGCATCTGGCTTCTGATAACGTCATCGGGACGTCGTGAAAAGTGCATCTGGCTTCTGATGACGGCATCGGGACGTCGAGAAAAGTGCATCTGGCTTCTGATGACGTCATCGGGACGTCGTGAAAGTGCATCTGGCTTCTGATGATGTCATCGGGACGTCGTGAAAAGTGCATCTGGCTTCTGATGACGTCATCGGGACGTCGTGAAAAGTGCATCCGGCTTCTGATGATGTCATCGGGACGTCGTGAAAAGTGCATCTGGCTTCTGATGACGTCATCGGGACGTGGTAAAAAGTGCATCTGGCTTCTGATGACGTCATCGGGACGTCGTGAAAAGTGCATCAGGCTTCTGATGACGTCATCGGGACGTCGTAAAAAGTGCATCTGGCTTCTGATGACGTCATCGGGACGTCGTAAAAAGTGCATCTGGCTTCTGATGACGGCATCGCGACGTCGTGAAAAGTGCATCGTGCTTCTGATGACGGCATCGGGACGTCGTGGAAAGGGCATCGGGCTTCTGATAACGTCATCGGGACGTCGTGAAAAGTGCATCGGGCTTCTGATGACGTCACCAGGACGTCGTGAAAAGTGCATCTGGCTTCTGATGACGTCATCGGGACGTGGTAAAAAGTGCATCTGGCTTCTGATGACGTCATCGGGACGTCGTGAAAAGTGCATCAGGCTTCTGATGACGTCATCGGGACGTCGTAAAAAGTGCATCTGGCTTCTGATGACGTCATCGGGACGTCGTAAAATTGCATCCGGCTTCTGATGACGTCATCGGGACGTCGTGAAAAGTGCATCTGGCTTCTGATGACGTCATCGGGACGTCGTGAAAAGTGCATCTGGCTTCTGATGACGTCATCGGGACGTCGTGAAAAGTGCATCTGGCTTCTGATGACGTCATCGGGACGTCGTAAAAAGTGCATCTGGCTTCTGATGACGTCATCGGGACGTCGTAAAAAGTGCATCTGGCTTCTGATGACGTCATCGGGACGTCGTAAAAAGTGCATCTGGCTTCTGATGACGTCATCGAGACGTTGTAAAAAGTGAATCTGGCTTCTGATGACGTCATCGGGACGTCGTGAAAAGTGCATCGGGCTTCTGATTACGTCATCGGGACGTCGTGAAAAGTGCATCTGGTTTCCGGTGACGTCATCGGGGCGTCGTGAAAAGTGCATCGGGCTTCTGATGACGTCACCAGGACGTCGTGAAAAGTGCATCTGGCTTCTGATGACGTCATCGGGACGTCGTAAAAAGTGCATCTGGCTTCTGATGACGTCATCGGGACGTCGTGAAAAGTGCATCTGGCTTCTGATGACGTCATCGGGACGTCGTGAAAAGTGCATCTGGCTTCTGATGACGTCATCGGGACGTCGTGAAAAGTGCATCTGGCTTCTGATGACGTCATCGGGACGTCGTGAAAAGTGCATCTGGCTTCTGATGACGTCATCGGGACGTCGTGAAAAGTGCATCTGGCTTCTGATGACGTCATCTGGACGTC
Organism: Aplectana chamaeleonis; assembly: GCA_029168955.1. Classification (NCBI taxonomy): domain Eukaryota; kingdom Metazoa; phylum Nematoda; class Chromadorea; order Rhabditida; family Cosmocercidae; genus Aplectana; species Aplectana chamaeleonis. The sequence goes on from JAPDOI010000881.1 coordinate 61,266, forward strand.
GTGAAAAGTGCATCGGGCTTCTGATGACGTCATCGGGACGTCGTGAAAAGTGCATCTGGCTTCTGATGACGTCATCGGGACGTCGTGAAAAGTGCATCTGGCTTCTGATGACGTCATCGGGGCGTCGGTAAAAGTGCTTCGGGCTTCTGATGACGTCATCGGGACGTCGTGAAAAGTGCATCGGGCTTCTGAGGACGTCATCGGGACGTCGTGAAAAGTGTATCTGGCTTCTGATGACGTCATCGGAACGTCATGAAAAGTGCATCTGGCTTCTGATGACGTCATCGGGACGTCGTGAAAAGTGCATCTGGCTTCTGATGACGTCATCGGGACGTCGTGAAAAGTGCATCTGGCTTCTGATGACGTCATCGGGACGTCGTGAAAAGTGCATCGGGCTTCTGATGACGTCATCGGGACGTCGTGAAAAGTGCATCTGGCTTCTGATGACGTCATCGGGACGTCGTGAAAAGTGCATCTGGCTTCTGATGACGTCATCGGGACGTCGTGAAAAGTGCATCTGGCTTCTGATGACGTCATCGGGACGTCGTGAAAAGTGCATCTGGCTTCTGATGACGTCATCGGGACGTCGTGAAAAGTGCATCTGGCTTCTGATGACGTCATCGGGACGTCGTGAAAAGTGCATCTGGCTTCTGATGACGTCATCGGGACGTCGTGAAAAGTGCATCTGGCTTCTGATGACGTCATCGGGACGTCGTGAAAAGTGCATCGGGCTTCTGATGACGTCATCGGGACGTCGTGAAAAGTGCATCGGGCTTCTGATGACGTCACCAGGACGTCGTGAAAAGTGCATCGGGCTTCTGATGACGGCATCGGGACGTCGTGAAAAGTGCATCGGGCTTCTGATGACGTCATCGGGACGTCGTGAAAAGTGCATCGGGCTTCTGATGACGGCATCGGGACGTCGTGAAAAGTGCATCGGGCTTCTGATGACGTCATCGGGACGTCGTGAAAAGTGCATCTGGCTTCTGATGACGTCATCGGGACGTCGTAAAAAGTGCATCTGGCTTCTGATGACGTCATCGGGACGTCGTAAAAAGTGCATCTGGCTTCTGATGACGTCATCGGGACGTCGTGAAAAGTGCATCGGGCTTATGATGACGTCATCGAGACGTCGTGAGAAGTGCATCTGGTTTCTGGTGACGTCATCGGGACGTCGTGAAAAGTGCATCTGGTTTCTGGTGACGGCATCGGGACGTCGTGAAAAGTGCATCGGGCTTCTGATGACGTCACCAGGACGTCGTGAAAAGTGCATCTGGCTTCTGATGACGTCACCAGGACGTCGTGAAAAGTGCATCGGGCTTCTGATGACGTCATCGAGACGTCGTGAAAAGTGCATCTGGTTTCTGGTGACGTCATCGGGACGTCGTGAATAGTGCATCTGGTTTCTGGTGACGGCATCGGGACGTCGTGAAAAGTGCATCGGGCTTCTGATGACGTCACCAGGACGTCGTGAAAAGTGCATCTGGCTTCTGATGACGTCATCGGGACGTCGTGAAAAGTGCATCTGGCTTCTGATGACGTCATCGGGACGTCGTGAAAAGTGCATCGGGCTTCTGATGACGTCATCGGGACGTCGTGAAAAGTGCATCTGGCTTCTGATGACGTCATCGGGACGTCGTGAAAAGTGCATCGGGCTTCTGATGACGTCATCGAGACGTCGTGAAAAGTGCATCGGGCCTCTGATGACGTCATCGAGACGTCGTGAATAGTGCATCTGGTTTCTGGTGACGTCACCAGGACGTCGTGAAAAGTGCATCTGGCTTCTGATGACGTCACCAGGACGTCGTGAAAAGTGCATATGGCTTCTGATGACGTCACCAGGACGTCGTGAAAAGTGCATCGGGCTTCTGATGACGTCATCGGCGCGTCGTGAAAAGTGCATCTGGTTTCTGGTGACGCCATCGAGACGTCGTGAAAAGTGCATCGGGCTTCTGATGACGGCATCGGGACGTTGTGAAAAGTGCATCGGGCTTTTGATGACGTCACCTGGACGTCGTGAAAAGTGCATCTGGTTTCTGGTGACGTCATCGGAACGTCGTGAATAGTGCATCTGGTTTCTGGTGACGTCACCAGGACGTCGTGAAAAGTGCATCTGGCTTCTGATGACGTCACCAGGACGTCGTGAAAAGTGCATCTGGCTTCTGATGACGTCACCAGGACGTCGTGAAAAGTGCATCTGGCTTCTGATGACGTGATCGAGACGTCGTGAAAAGTGCATCTGGCTTCTGATGACGTCATCGGGGCGTCGTGAAAAGTGCATCTGGCTTCTGATGACGTCATCGGGACGTCGTGAAAAGTGCATCGGGCTTCTGATGACGTCATCGGGACGTCGTGAAAAGTGCATCGGGCTTCTGATGACGTCATCGGGACGTCGTGAAAAGTGCATCGGGCTTCTGATGACGTCATCGGGACGTCGTGAAAAGTGCATCTGGCTTCTGATGACGTCATCGGGACGTCGTGAAAAGTGCATCTGGCTTCTGATGACGTCATCGGGACGTCGTGAAAATTGCATCCGGCTTCTGATGACGTCATCGGGACGTCGTGAAAAGTGCATCTGGCTTCTGATGACGTCATCGGGACGTCGTGAAAAGTGCATCGGGCTTCTGATGACGTCATCGGGACGTCGTGAAAAGTGCATCGGGCTTGCGATGACGTCACCAGGACGTCGTGAAAAGTGCATCGGGCTCTGATGACGTCATCGGGACGTCGTGAAAAGTGCATCTGGCTTCTGATGACGTCATCGGGACGTCGTGAAAAGTGCATCGGGCTTCTGATGACGTCATCGGGACGTCGTAAATAGTGCATCTGGCTTCTGATGACGTCATCGGGGCGGCGTGAAAAGTGCATCTGGTTTCTGATGACGTCATCGGGACGTCGTGAAAAGTGCATGTGGCTTCTGATGACGTCATCGAGACGTCGTTAAAAGTGCATCTGGCTTCTGATGACGTCATCGGGACGTCGTGAAAAGTGCATCTGGCTTCTGATGACGTCATCGGGACGTCGTGAAAATCGCATTTGGCTTCTGATGACGTGATCGGGATGTCGTGAAAAGTGCATCTGGCTTCTGATGACGTCATCGGGACGTCGTGAAAAGTGCATCTGGCTTCTGATGACGTCATTGGGACGTCGTGAAAAGTGCATCGGGCTTCTGATGACGTCATCGGGACGTCGTGAAAAGTGCATCTGGCTTCTGATGACGTCATCGGGACGTCGTGAAAAGTGCATCTGGCTTCTGATGACGTCATCGGGACGTCGTGAAAAGTGCATCGGGCTTCTGAGGACGTCATCGGGACGTCGTGAAAAGTGCATCGGGCTTCTGATGACGTCATCGGGACGTCGTGAAAAGTGCATCGGGCTTCTGAGGACGTCATCGGGACGTCGTGAAAAGTGCATCTGGCTTCTGATGACGTCATCGGAACGTCGTGAAAAGTGCATCTGGCTTCTGATGACGTCATCGGGACGTCGTGAAATGTGCATCGCGCTTCTGAGGACGTCATCGGGACGTCGTGAAAAGTGCATCTGGCTCCTGATGACGTACGTCATCGGGACGTCGTGAAAAGTGCATCGGGCTTCTGAGGACGTCATCGGGACGTCGTGAAAAGTACATCTGGCTTCTGATGACAACACCGGGACGTCGTGAAAAGTGCATCTGGCTTCTGATGACGTACGTCATCGGGACGTCGTGAAAGTTCATCTGGCTTCTGATGACGTCATCGGGACGTCGTGAAAAGTGCATCTGGCTTCTGATGACGTACGTCATCGGGACGTCGTGAAAAGTGCATCGGGCTTCTGATGACGTCATCGGGACGTCGTGAAAAGTGCATCGGGCTTCTGAGGACGTCATCGGGACGTCGTGAAAAGTGCATCGGGCTTCTGATGACGTCATCGGGACGTCGTGAAAAGTGCATCGGGCTTCTGATGACGTCATCGGGACGTCGTGAAAAGTGCATCGGGCTTCTGAGGACGTCATCGGGACGTCGTGAAAAGTGCATCTGGCTTCTGATGACGTCATCGGGACGTCGTGAAAAGTGCATCGGGCTTCTTATGACGGCATTGGGACGTCGTGAAAAGTGCATCGGGCTTCTGATGACGTCACTAGGACGTCGTGAAAAGTGCACCTAGCTTCTGATGACGTCATCGGGACGTCGTGAAAAGTGCATCTGGCTTCTGATGACGTCACCAGGACGTCGTGAAAAAGTGCATCGGGCTTCTGATGACGGCATCGGGACGTCGTGAAAAGGGCATCGGGCTTCTGATGACGTCATCGGGACGTCGTGAAAAGTGCATCGGGCTTCTGATGACGTCACGAGGACGTCGTGAAAAGTGCATCGTGCTTCTGATGACGGCATCGGGACGTCGTGGAAAGGGCATCGGGCTTCTGATAACGTCATCGGGACATCGTGAAAAGTGCATCGGGCTTCTGATGACGTCACGAGGACGTCGTGAAAAGTGCATCGGGCTTCTGACGACGTCATCGAGACGTCGTGGAAGTGCATCTGGTTTCTGGTGACGTCATCGGGACGTCGTGAAAAGTGCATCTGGTTTCTGGTGACGGCATCGGGACGTCGTGAAAAGTGCATCTGGTTTCTGGTGACGGCATCGGGACGTCGTGAAAAGTGCATCGGGCTTCTGATGACGTCATCGGGACGTCGTGAAAAGTGCATCTGGTTTCTGGTGGCGGCATCGGGACGTCGCGGAAAGTGCATCTGGTTTCTGGTGACGGCATCGGGGCGTCGTGAAAAGTGCATCTGGCTTCTGATGACGTGATCGAGACGTCGTGAAAAGTGCATCTGGCTTCTGATGACGTCACGAGGACGTCGTGAAAAGTGCATCGGGCTTATGATGACGTCATCGAGACGTCGTGAGAAGTGCATCTGGTTTCTGGTGACGTCATCGGGACGTCGTGAAAAGTGCATCTGGCTTCTGATGACGTCATCGGGACGTCGTGAAAAGTGCATCAGGCTTCTGATGACGTCATCGGGACGTCGTAAAAAGTGCATCTGGCTTCTGATGACGTCATCGGGACGTCGTGAAAAGTGCATCGGGCTTCTGATGACGTCATCGGGACGTCGTGAAAAGTGCATCTGGTTTCTGGTGACGTCATCGGGACGTCGTGAAAAGTGCATCTGGTTTCTGGTGACGCCATCGAGACGTCGTGAAAAGTGCATCGGGCTTCTGATGACGTCACCAGGACGTCGTGAAAAGTGCATCGGGCCTCTGATGACGTCATCGAGACGTCGTGAAAAGTGCATCGGGCTTCTGATGACGGCATCGGGACGCCGTGAAAAGTGCATCGGGCTTCTGATGACGTCATCGGGACGTCGTGAAAAGTGCATCGGGCTTCTGATGACGTCACCAGGACGTCGTGAAAATGCAGCTTCTGATGACGGCATCGGGACGTCGTGTAAAGGGCATCGGGCTTCTGATGACGTCATCGGGACGTCGTGAAAAGTGCATCGGGCTTCTGATGACGTCATCGGGACGTGGTAAAAAGTGCATGTGGCTTCTGATGACGTCATCGGGACGTCGTGAAAAGTGCATCTGGCTTCTGATGACGTCATCGGGACGTCGTGAAAAGTGCATCGGGCTTCTGATGACGTCGTGGGGACGTCGTGAAAAGTGCATCGGGCTTCTGATGACGTCATCGGGACGTCGTGAAATTGCATCGGGCTTCTGATGACGTCACCGGGACGTCGTGAAAAGTGCATCTGGTTTCTGATGACGTCATCGGGACGTCGCGAAAAGTGCATCTGGCTTCTGATGACGTCATCGGGACGTCGTGAAAAGTGCATCGGGTTTCTGATGACGGCATCGGGACGTCGTGAAAAGTGCATCGGGCTTCTGATAACGGCATCGGGACGTCGTGAAAAGTGCATCGGGCTTCTGATGACGTCGCCAGGACGTCGTGAAAAGTTCATTTGGCATGTGACGACGTCATCGGGACGTCGTGAAAAGTGCATCTGGCTTCTGATGACGTAACAAGGACGTCGTGAAAAGTGCATCGGGCTTCTAATGACGTCATGTGGACGTCGTGAAAAGTGCATCGGGCTTCTGATGACGTCACTAGGACGTCGTGAGAAGTGCATCGGGCTTCTGATGACGGCATCGGGACGTCGCTAAAAGTGCATCTGACTTCTGATGACGTCATCGGGACGTCGTGGGAAGTGCATCGGGCTTCTGATGACGTCATCGGCACGTCGTGAAAAGTGCATCGGGCTTCTGATGACGGCATCGGGACGTCGTGAAAAGTGCATCGGGCTTCTGATGACGTCACCAGGACGTCGTGAAAAGTGCATCGGGCTTCTGATGACGTCATCGGGACGTCGTGAAAAGTGCATCGGGCTTCTGATGACGTCATCGGGACGTCGTGAAAAGTGCATCTGACTTCTGATGACGTCATCGGGACGTCGTGGGAAGTGCATCGGGCTTCTGATGACGTCATCGGCACGTCGTGAAAAGTGCATCAGGTTTCTGGTGACGCCATCGAGACGTCGTGAAAAGTGCATCGGGTTTCTGATGACGGCATAGGGACGTCGTAAAAAGTGCATCGGGCTTCTGATGACGGCATTGCGACGTCGTGAAAAGTGCATCGGGCTTCTGATGACGGCATCGGGACGTCGTGAAAAGTGCATCGGGCTTCTGATGACGTCACCAGGACGTCGTGAAAAGTGCATCTGGTTTCTGGTGACGTCATCGGGACGTCGTGAAAAGTGCATCTGGTTTCTGGTGACGGCATCGGGACGTCGTGAAAAGTGCATCGGGCTTCTGATGACGGCATCGGGATGTCGTGAAAAGTGCATCGGGCTTCTGATGACGGCATCGGGATGTCGTGAAAAGTGCATCTGGTTTCTGGTGACGTCATCGGGACGTCGTGAAAAGTGCATCTGGTTTCTGGTGACGGCATCGGGACGTCGTGAAAAGTGCATCGGGCTTCTGATGACGTCACCAGGACGTCGTGAAAAGTGCATCGGGCTTCTGATGACGGCATCGGGACGTCGTGAAAAGTGCATCGGGCTTCTGATGACGGCATCGGGACGTCGTGAAAAGTGCATCGGGCTTCTGATGACGTCACCAGGACGTCGTGAAAAGTGCATTTGGCTTCTGATGACGTCATCGGGACGTCGTGAAAAGTGCATCTGGTTTCTGGTGACGGCATCGGGGCGTCGTGAAAAGTGCATCGGGCTTCTGATGACGTCATCGGGACGTCGTGAAATGTGCATCGGGCTTCTGATGACGCCATCGGGATGTCGTGAAAAGTGCATCGGGCTTCTGATGACGGCATCGGGATGTCGTGAAAAGTGCATCTGGTTTCTGGTGACGCCATCGAGACGTCGTGAAAAGTGCATCGGGTTTCTGATGACGGCATCGGGACGTCGTGAAAAGTGCATCGGGCTTCTGATGACGGCATCGGGACGTCGTGAAAAGTGCATCGGGCTTCTGATGACGGCATCGGGATGCCGTGAAAAGTGCACCTAGCTTCTGATGACGTCATCGGGACGTAGTGAAAAGTGCATCGGGCTTCTGATGACGGCATCGGGGTGTCGTGAAAAGTGCATCTGGTTTCTGGTGACGGCATCGGGACGTCGTGAAAAGTGCATCGGGCTTCTGATGACGTCATCGGGACGTCGTGAAAAGTGCATCTGGTTTCTGGTGACGGCATCGGGGCGTCGTGAAAAGTGCATCGGGCTTCTGATGACGTCATCGGGACGTCGTGAAATGTGCATCGGGCTTCTGATTACGGCATCGGGATGTCGTGAAAAGTGCATCGGGCTTCTGATGACGGAACCGGGATGTCGTGAGAAGTGCATCTAGCTTCTGATGACGTCATCGGGACGTCGTGAAAAGTGCATCTGGTTTCTGGTGACGGCGTCGGGACGTCGTGAAAAGTGCATCGGGCTTCGGATGACGTCATCGGGACGTCGTGAAAAGTGCATCGGGCTTCTGATGACGGCATCGGGATGTCGTGAAAAGTGCATCTGGTTTCTGGTGACGTCATCGGGACGTCGTGAAAAGTGCATCTGGTTTCTGGTGACGGCATCGGGACGTCGTGAAAAGTGCATCGGGCTTCTGATGACGTCACCAGGACGTCGTGCGGTACATCGATTTCTGTCAAGACTAATAAACTCTTAGTTCACACTGATGTTAAAAGTCTTGTATAACTTCGTAGTTTGGCAAGTTTACTACCACCCCTAAATATTATTGCAACCTTTTGGACCAGTTGAAGGAAAAAAATTCGTGAAAAAAGATCCGGTCTACAGAAGAAAAAATCATTTTTCATCAGGACAATGAATGTGTCACAAGAGCATTTTAACAATGGCTAAAATCCATGAATTAAAATGCGAATTGTAGGAGCATCCACCATATTCACCAGATTTGGCCCCAGCGACTTCCATTTGTTTCCCGAACTCAAAAAATTTTATGCGTGGCAAGCGTTTTACATCAAATGAAGAAGTCATACCTGCTGTTGAAACGTATTTTGCAGACGTATTTCACTTTGGGGATGGGATCCACAGATTGGAGGATCGTTGGAGCAAGTGTATTAATGTTCAGGGAGATTATACTGAATAATAAAGTGTGTTTTGAACCATACAATTGTGTTTTTCTTATCGAACGACAAAACTTATTGAACAACGTGGTACTTGGGTTGTATGTCCCGTAGTAGAACGCTCACGCCGATAGAAGGGTCAAAAACGAGTGAAAAGTACTGAATTTGAGTCGAAAATTTTGGTGAGACACGTCCATGAGCTTTCAACCCCGCCCCCTCAATATACGGTCACAGTCACTTCGGCTGGTTTTTGAAGCTTTCAACGGAGTGAGCGTTCTAGTCCAGGCTGTGAGTCTATCGGTTTCGCTATCCAAACCGTTTCATGGTTAGTAATAGCTATTTCGAACGCTCGGGCAAAACTCGTCTAATTTTATCCCATAACAAAACAGCCGTTATTCCTGTATTTGCATGCAGTTTTTGTCGGGTTTTTCGTAAGTTTCCCATACGACTAGCTTCAAACCTTCGGTTCATGACATAAAATCGATACAATTTCTGAGCGTGTCTGCTGCCTTTAAGAAAAAACGCTGCGAGTCGAACTTTATCTTAGGCTCCGGTCAGAGTTGGTGCTATTTGCATCTGTAACCCACCGACTCCCCCCAAGACCCCCCCCGCACCCCCCGCACCCCCCAACACCCACCCGGTCGATACGTATGTTTAAAATGATGGAGTGAGGTTGAGAAAATCACTCGGTGTATCCAACTACAATACCGGCCATAACTTCTGTCCCAAAGCGCGTCGGCGACACGAAATCGCGTCGAAAACGCCGTTTTCGTTCGGAGTGGACTTTTTGAGAACCTGAAAAAACCATTCGATTCCTCTCGTCGAGGAAATTCCGACTGTATGTTCAGACTTTCGAAAAACTCAAGTCTTCACCTAGTTATGGCCTATTTTCCCTAAAAGGAGTCAAAATCTTTGTGAATGGTTACTTTTTGAATCTGAGAACACTAACCGCTTCCTCTCATCGTCCTGATTCCAAAAATCTTTTCAAGTTTGGGAAATTGTTACTTCTTGACATAGTTATGGTATATTTCGCCCACCCAAAGAGTAGAAATGCTCTATTAACGGCGAAACTTGAATGTGAGCATCGCCAGTATATTTGAGTAGTAATTCTGACTTCAAAGCTGTTTCTGCCCAAACCGAATAGAATTCGATGAGCGGAGACGGACTGGAGAGTCAGCGTTATGAAAGCCCGGTATCTGCAAGATCAAAGGTCGAAATGGGAGGGGAGTAAAGAGCATGGGTGTTCTCTGAGATATTTATATAGCGAGACGAACGTTGGTCGACTCAGCAAAGAAAGCAGTTATCTGAACAGGTGGTCCGTACTGAATCAACATCAAGAGACAATCGGAACAGGAGTTAACGTTATGGGTGGTTTGTCCCTGGTTTACTAAATCCTATTCTAACACTACGCCATCGGTCAGTGATTCTGCGGATGCGGACCACCCAGTCTGCGCACGCGGTCGCGGCGCGCACAGCATTTATTCGTTTCCCTGCGAAGACTGTTACCCATCATTGAGCCATCTTCTGGGAATGCATACAAGGAAAGAATCAAATCGTCGTGTTAAGAGAAAAATGCATTTTCACCTAGTTGAGAAAAATCCTCCGTATTAGCTCAATTTAAATAGGAATATCCAACGAAACCATTCTGAAAATTTCTGAAAATTTAGCTTCCTGGCAAAAGTAACGATTTGGTAATGGTGAAAAAAAAGTTTCAAAAATACCTTGAAATATCTTAAAAATGATTTGGCGTAAAATAGCCTGGAGTAATAAAAAAGCTAGGAAATGAAGTGAAATAACCAAAAATGCGATTTGGTGGTCGATCATTTCACAAGCTTCTCCGTTAAACTTATCAAAACGAAATCAAGCACGATATGGAATGCAGATCATCTAGCTTGACCTATGCTGATTTCCTTATTACAGCTTTCAAAAATGGCTTAATGTTTCCGTTGCGCGCTTGATTTCGCTTTGATAAGTTCAACGGAGAAGCTTGTAAAATAATCGACCACTTAATCGCATTTTTGGTTATTTCACTTAATTTCCTAACTTTTTTAAAACTGCAGGCTATTTTACGCCAAATCATTTTTTAAGATATTTCAAGATATTTTTGAGACTTTTTTTTTACCATTACCAAATCGTTACTTTTGCCAGGAAGCTAAATTTTCAGAAATTTCACATATTTTTCCCGAAGGTTCCCTTTCTGACTTCAATATTGCTCAGAAATTTCCATTTTGGAATGATGAAACATCTAACAAACGATATTGCCGTATGAGTACAATTTTTAAAACTTATGACCCAGAACCATAAAAATACCACTCAATCCCGCATTTTGTGCAACATGTGAGAGCTCAATATTATTGATCATTAATATTTGATCTTGCATGATGAGAAAGTTACCCATAAAATTGAACAATAAAAATCATTGCGGCATTTTGTGCAACGGGCGAAAAAATCAATATTATTGATTGGTATTTATCGATAATGACTGATTAGCAAAATATCCCAACCAAGAAAACCAATCCCTTCAGTAATCACTACTACTGGCCGCATATAGTGCAGAAAGCGCCAAAATCGATAATATTGATTATCGATCGATGACGCGTCATGAGTACGAATTCTGACAAGTTCAGCACTTACCTCCGACGACCTGTGTTGGTTGGCTGCAGATTCACCCACCCACCACGGTCTCCACAGTCGTAGCAGAAAGAAGCAGTTTTCGTGCTCCACGGCTAATTTAGTATGTAAACACCACGATTTTGAGGTACCTTTCAAAATAGAGGTATCAAGTTCAAAATGGAATAGGAGCGACCTGCATCCATTTCCAGCCTCCTATCCAAAAATGAGCTCCCTAGCTCAATTTTAAGTGTACCCGCAAGATCGTGAACGCCGTCTGAAAAAAAAGGAGAATAACAACAAAAACGCGCGGTCCTTCAATTTTTACTCGAAAACCAGTAAACCATTCCAAACCATTTTTGGGTTACTATACCAACTTTTTGCGTTCTTTTCAATGTAATTTAGAGCTAATTTCTTCGTTCACTCTGAAATGAGATTTCGAAAAACGGGTCGCGCGCGTGGCCAATTCAAAACCAAAACTGGTGCGCGCTTCGCGCGCACCACAATTCTCTGGTGTCGGGGAGGGGTTCTGCAGATGCAGACCACCCAGTCAGCGCGCGCGGTCGCGGCGCGCACAGCATTTATCCGTTTCCCTGCGACAAGTGTTTCTCATCATTGAGCCATCTCCGGCAATCATTCAGTACCAGGGAAATATTGAATCCACGTTTTATTAGCAAAAAAACACATTTTTACCGAGGTGAGTAAAATATTTCAACAGAAACTGCAAAAATATCTACAATTAAGGCAACAACAATTGAACACAGCTTTCCAGGTTTTTTTTACAACATAAGTTACTCTTCCCAATCGAACGCTTGGTTTTCCTGGCCAGCCGGTCCCTGAAGCTCATTAGGATTATTCAACCCGCTGTAGTTCTTGCGCAGACGACGTGCTCTGCTGTTAAGCGATTCCTTCGCTCTCTTCCACATCTGCTCGCGTAGGTGGGCGGGTACGTCGAAAAACTTATACAAGCACTGAAGGCACTTGTTGCCTTAATTGTAGATATTTTTGCAGTTTCTGTTGAAGTATTTTACTCACCTGGGTAAAAATGTGTTTTTTTGCTAATAAAACGTGGATTCAATATTCCCCTGGTACTGAATGATTGCCGGAGATGGCTCAATGATGAGAAACACTCGTCGCAGGGAAACGATAAATGCTGTGCGCGCCGCGTTCGCGTGCGCAGACTGGGTGGTCCGCATCCGCAGAATCACTCACCGATGACGTAGTGTTAGAACAGGATTTAGTAACCCAGGGACAAACCACCCATAACGCTAACTCTTGTTCCGATTGTCTCTTGATGTTGATTCGGTACGGACCACCTGTTCAGATAACTGTTTTCTTTTCAGAGTCGACCAACGTTCGTCTCGCTATATAAATATCTCAGAGAACACCCATGCTCTTTACTCCTCTCCCATTTCGACCTTTGATCTTGCAGATACCGGGCTTTCATAACGCTGACTCTCCAGTCTCCGCTCATCGAATTCTATTCGGTTTGGGGGACAGTCTTCGAGCGAGGCAGTACAGGCAGCGAGGAGTGCGTCAGGGAGAGAGGAGAGCAATAGCGTGGAGAACGCGGAGAGCCGAGAAATTGAAGGGAGATAATCGCCAAAACGGAATTCGTATAGAACTAAGAAAGATTAAGAGTCAAATCTCACACTTTTCCAGGGGCAGAGTCAGCTTTGAAGTCAGAATTACTACACAAATATACTGGCGATGCTCACATTCAAGTTTCGCCTTTGATAGAGCATTCTTACTCTTTGGGTGGGCGAAATATGCCATAACTATGTCAAGAAGTAACAATTTCCGAAACTTGAAAAGATTTTTGGAATCAGGACGATGAGAGGAAGCGGTTAGTGTTCTCAGATTCAAAAAGTAACCATTCACAAAGATTTTGACTCCTTTTAGGGAAAATAGGCCATAACTAGGTGAATACTTGAGTTTTTTGAAAGTCTGAACATACAATCGGAATTTCCTCGTCGAGAGGAATTGAATGGTTTTTTCAGGTTCTCAAAAAGTCCACTCTGAACGAAAATGGCGTTTTCGACGCGATTTCGCGTCGCCGACGCGCTTTGGGACAGAAGTTATGGCCGGTATTGTAGATATGACGATGATTACGTGGCCAACAGGATTGCACCTGTTCAGAGAAATAGTGAAGGAGAGTATGGTGAAGTAACGGAGGTAGCAGTAAGGTTAGCTTTCTAGTGATACGCAAGGTTTTATCATCGACCCGCCCACTAGGTGATTTTCTCATCCACGTATTGCATGGATATCGACCGCGTCGGATACATCGAGTGATTTTCTCAACCTCTTTCCATCATTTTAAACATACGTATCGACCGGGTGGGTGTTGGGGGTGCGGGGGGTGTTGGAGGGATACACCGAGTGATTTTCTCAGCTTCACCTGACCATGTTGTTCATACGTATCGACCGGGTGGGTGTTGGGGGGTGCGGGGGGGGGGATACACCTAGTGATTTTTGCATCCCATTCCCAATGCATTCTGTGTGTATCGACCGGGCTGGAGACGTCGGCTCATCCAACTATGACCGGGGCCTTACAGAAAGCGCTAGCGAGGAGCAATACTCTCATGTCTTTGAAAGAATGACGTCAGGTGTACTGCTCCTCGGGGCGAAATTCTCATAGGCCACCGCAGATATGGGCATAAACGAGAGGTAAGGGAAGCTGACAAGGAAGCAGCGTACGTGCACGCACGCTTGCGATGAATCATAAGAATTTCGCTCTGAGATGGGAAGTAAACACTGTCCGCTCACGCGGTGGGGAGTGTGGAGGATGCCCGTCGCGAAGGTTTTTTTTTCGGACCTGTTAATCGATTATTAGCAGTATAAGGCGGCTGGTAAATAATATCCCAGTCAGTTGGTAGCAGTTGTGGTGAGGCTCGCCAGAAAACGCTTTTGCAACGGCCGCTTGGCAAGCATGTCAGTCGCGCTGGACCGCCTCATTTGAACAAACTTCTTAGTCGGCACAAATTGCACTGATACTTCGTGTTCGTTGTTGTACGTTTACGCAAATTTGGTGCGCTTATGGTATAACGCACAACAAGGAACGCGAAGTGTCAGTACGATCCGTGCCGACTGTACAATCTTTCCCATGAAAATTACATCTGCGGATGTCCAGTAACCAACGAAGACGCTATTTGATTTCTCACCGCCGATTATTTTGCGGGGGACTCCCTAACTCTGACCGGGTGGATGTAGCACGCACGACAATCAGAGGAAGCTCTTGCTGCAGCTGCGACACTTCGATCGGCGCGTATTCCGCCTTCAGTGGAGCAGCGAGAACCGCGCTCAGGTTCATCCACTGTTACAAAATTTATAAGCCGATCACAATTACATGTGCGGGTGCCAAAAACACTGTCCCGAAGATTAATATGTGCATGAAGGAGAACTAGTGCACTGACTGCATGGTAATTTCGCAGGAGTTGCCACGTGTGAATCTCAATTGCCTTATACAACCTCGTGCAATGCTAACTCGTTATATCTCAAATTGCGTTTTGTAGAAGTCATGTTGCGGTGTTGACTCAAAGGTTGGCGAATTCAACGAATCCGGATGGTTCTATCTCACCAGAGGTCGCCACTCGTTTCCACCGGCATGTTGTCCCCCAGAGCCTGAGGGTAGACTCAGACAGATATGTCACACCCATGCTCGACATCCAGATGTGAGTTTCATCTCATTAACTGAATTTGAAGTAGAGCCGCCCCTGAACTTGAAATTTTCAAACATGGGTTAGGGCCTCATGGTATGCACTAGGTTGGGTTGAACAGGCAGCCGTAGAAACTATGTACATATACCACAGATATTCGTGTTGACCGTCTGCATGCACTTAGGTTCCGAGAGGAACTTTTTGAAATTCGTCAATTTTTCATAGTCTTATAATTCTGCAATGCGTTTAATTTTATACGTTTCCTTTTATACGCACACCATAGTTTTTAGCAATATTGCTCTCCTGCGTTTCGACAGTCATGGCAACTTCATACCGAAAAGCAAAAATGAAAGTTTTCAACATTGATCATTCTCTCTCTCATAAACTCGGGAGGTGAATAGCAAGTGGGCGAGGCCTGTTTTGACACTTTTTCAGTCGGAGGACCACTTTCCATCTTAGGGAGTAACCGCCGCGCGCGGCGAAACACATGATTTTTTTGAGGGTATTGGGTAGTAAATTTCACTCCCTTAGGGAACCCTTGGGGAGTGACACTGGTCACGTGCCACATCACCTGTAATAACGTGTTTCTCCACTGTCCAAAGCGACGTATTACCTTACTCCCTAAAGCTTCCCTAAGGTAGTAAAACGCTGCGTCATCACCATATTCGAATCACTTCCATCGATTGATCAATCCGTTTCACATGTTTAATATGTTCTATTCTTTTGCCTTTTTTCTTGTTCTCATCTCCTTGTATTACTCTATGACTTACTTTTTCCCTCCTGATTCTCTTCAATTCTTATCCATGGCTCCCATTTAAAAAGAATGTTCGTGTCATGATTGAATGACTGCTGATTTTGAGGCATCCACTAGCATTTTACCCGGTCTGTTTTTTTTTCACAAAACAGCCACCACACTTGCATGGTAGTGGTTCGATGACCATCCGAAACACAGGATTGAATGAAATACTGATCGTAGAATTTAATCAGAATCTCTTTCAAGATATCCATTAAAATCACCTTTTTTTGGCTTTCTTGAATTTGGAAAAAAATATTCCAGTTCCCCGTGAGGAGAGCTATCTAAATTCATAACGATTGCTAGGATTTAGTCCAAACGATGAAAGTTTTGGGTGAAATTTTTAGTGTTCTGTACAGTCTGCGAGTATAGGATGCGACTGCAGAGCGCTTTTTAGTGTTTAAAGGCAGCATACACGCTCAAAATCGATATCAAGATTATGGAATGAATCGAAGGTCTGAAGCTGTTAATATTCAGAGATAATGAAAAAACCAGAAAAAAAATCAACTGAAATATAGATATAACGGTTCGTTCTATATTGGCCCAGAAGTGGACGAGCTGTGCAGCATTGGCTGAAAAAGCGGAGCTAGCTACAAATTTGTTGGGATAACGACGCTAATACGTTGCTAGCCAGGATACCTTGTCAACATGCTGTTGTCGTGGGGATTGACGCAAACGCGAAGATGGGACTTGATCAGGAATCCGAAGTACTCGGTAAATGGTTCTTCCCAGTGGAGCAAACATCGGACAATGGCTACCGCCTTGTCGACTTGTGTGAACGCAGTGGTCTGATTATTGCATCGACATTCGAGAGGAATCATCGCCGCCATCAGCTTACGTGGCAGGGACCAACACAGCTATCTCCAGAAGAGCAGCGGAAGCGGAAGATGACACTTTGAAACTACAGCTCGACTATGTTCTGACGAGGAATATTCAAGTATCGGACATTCGAAGATCTAGAGCTGTGTGGGATGTCGCATTCGATACGGATCACCGTCCAAATCTGTTGAACTTCACTGCGAGGATTCATAAGAGGAAGCGAGGGGCTAAGCCTCTCCAGAGGATTGATACGACAAGTCTCAGGGATGAAGAATGCAGGAGGAAATTCCGACAACGCGTTTCTGTTGATATTGGAGTACGGGCTAAAAAGAAACTTTGCGACGCGGACTCTTTCGTCAAGTGCATCCAGGACGCTTTGAAAGAGGCACTCCCGGTTGTACAGCCCAGGAAGAAGCTCGCTTACGTCTCAGAGGAAACAACATCTACTTACAACAGAGTATGTGCTTTCCGAACTGCAGGAAACTTTGTGGAGGAGAAGCGTCTCAGGAGGAAGTTGCGTCGGCAGCCTCAAAATGACCGCGAACGAGAATGGACGTGTAGAGCTAAGGAGTTTGAGAAGGCTTGGGAGGAGAAGAATTTGAGGAAAGCCTACACGTTGTTACGACAGTAAAGCGGCAAGATGAAGAGATGTTCTGCTGTCCTCAACACTACCAATGGAGTTGCAGTTGGTGATGCCACGCTGCCATTATGGAAGGATTACTTCATTTCACTACCGAATCGTCCAGCGCCGTCAGTACCAGAGCTGCCGCATGTTCAGAGAGCACATTACGATGTCAGTGAGGAACCGCCGACCCGACTGAGGCTGAAGTTTCGAATCGTGTCCGGAAAATGAAGAATGGAAAGGCAGGTGGAGATGACAACATTACTGCTGAAATGCTGAGAGCTCTTCCTCCGTCTGGGATTCATGAAATGACCAACACCATCCGTGTCATATGAATGAGCGAAAGGATACCCGATTCGTGGAGACATGCGATCATCGTACCTCTTCACAAGAAGCTATCCGTCACGGATCCTAAGAACTACAGAGGAATCTCTCTACTTCGTGTCATGTACAAGGTTTTAGAACGTATCAATCTCGAGCGACTCATCAAACATCGTGAGGAAACGACCAGAGAGGAGCAAGCCGGTTTTCGACCTAGAAAATCGATCATCGACCAAGTGTTCGCCGTGAGAAGAGTAATTGAATTGTGGCAGCGGAATTCGAAGCCATTACAGCTCGCTTTTTTGGACTTTGGAGCCGCATTCGACTCTCCTCGTCGTGATCGATTGCTCAACGCTCTGCGAGCCGATGGAGTCCCGGAAAAGCATGTTCGACTAATCGAGGACATGAACAAAGGAACAACAGCAGCAGTTCGTACGCCTGTCGGATTTACGTCAGCTTTCGAGGTGAGAACAGGAGTAAGGCAAGAATCTGTAGCAGGAACTTTCCTATTCAACTTTGCCGTTGATGACATCATGCGTAGAGTTGCAGAACAGTTTCCTGCGGACGTGATCCTAAGACCATCAGGACGCTCCCTTGTCGACCTGGATGGAGTACGCCGATGACATTGTGTTATTCGCTTGAAACAATGCAAAACTGCAAAGGATTGTGAACCTCGTTTTGAAGTATGCCGCAGCCTATGGACTTCGTCTTCGTCCGGACAAATGCAAGCAGATGTGGGTCTCTCAGAGGCCTTCTACGGGAGCTTGTGTGGACGGACAACGCATCGAACTGGTGGACGATTTCTGTTATTTGGGCTGTTTGCTGAAGAACGATGGTAGTTATGCAGCGGATATTCAACAACGATGTGCGAAATCTACGTCCGCATTCAATTCTCTAACCAAGTGTTTGTGGTCTCCCACCATCGCGAAAGAAGTCAAGTTGCGCGTCTACCTATCCGCTATTCGCCCTATCATGATGTACGGATCGGAGACGTGGGCAGCACCGAAGACGCAGATGGAAAGGTTGGATTGCACGGAGAGAAGCTGTTTAGACGTTTGCTCGGATATTTCTGGCCGCGGATGTGCCACAACGAAGATCTCTACAACGAGATTGACGCCTTACATCTACGTTTGACACGAGGGAGGTGCCAACATCTCCCAATGCCATCTCAAGCGGCAACGGAAGGTCGTCTTCGTCTGTTGGGGCATATTTTAAAAAGACCGCCAGATCGTCTTGTTCAACACGCTCTATGGATGCTTCCAAGTCCTGTCTGGAAACGGCCGCCTGGACGTAGGCGAAAGTTTTGGACGGATGTGGTGAAGGAGGATTTGAAATCACTCGGCATTGAAAGGCAATTCAGGCGCAATGTTTCGTTTCGCGGGAAATGGAATAGTGACAGTTGGATGGAGTGTGTTCAAATTGTGGCTGAAGACCGTGAAAAATGGACACGGCTGACTACTAGGACGGTACACCTCGGTGAAGATGCGGAATGACCGCGTCAGGCGAAAGCCAACCGATTAAGTCAAGTAAGTCAAACGACGCTAATGTACTCTTACGGCCCTTTCTGGAACGCTGAAGATCTTAGAAGCGTAAAAAATGAGCCAAAATGACCGTAATCGAGCACTGATCACTTGAATTGAGGGGCGGAGTCCGTATCGATGGGCGGAGAAAGGATGACTTTGTGACTCAATACTGCGCAAATACGGTCATTTTGACTCGTTTTCGACTCTTCCAATTCCGTGAGGGCTCTTCTAGGGCCCGTACGACCACACTAATGTAGTTATCTCAACAACTTTTGCGAGCATGTATGCTGCCTTTAACCCATTCACGACCACGCCTTATTTTGGGTGGCTGCACGTTCGGACCGCGTGCAATATTGCGTCACCGTATACAATGTCCCACGGTGGGCCACTTTTGCTCGAATGGCACGCCACTAAAAATCGATTTTCGTTTTTCGTTAATCGTACGACTGTTGACGTCAAAATCACGATGCCAACGTTTCAGCTTCCATAAATCTTTCCTTCCAGCGAAAAGGCCTCCTAAATTTCAACTGTGTAGATAAGACCATCCACAAAATCACGTGAGTTCGTTGAATTCTATCGCTTCGAAGCATTAATTATCGTAGCTTACCAACATAGACATTCTTCTGTTCTTCAATTGACAGAAAATGCTAAGTGAAATTTAAATTTTCTTCAGAATTCCACGAATTTTTGAGTTAGCTACTCCCTCGCTCTTGCGCTCTATCGTCTATCCGACGCGAGTTTTTTGGTAGTAAAAATTTTAAGCATTCTTTTTAACATTTAGACTAAGAAAATACTTCTCAATTTTCACATTGACTGGAAATGCTGATGGGGGAATGGTGCATGGGAAAGGTGCGCAGTATAAGTAATCATATTTCTGTGATATATTAAATAGTGCTATACGATCTGACCACACTTAGAAGTAGGAATTGTTTCTCGAGTATTGGGAAAAAGAAAAAATTCGCCAATAATTACTTGTAAAAATGCGATCTGTACTCATGTTTGCGGTTTCCGACCTGGCTTAATTCGAAGGGTCAGATATTATTGTGGTGGTGAAGCTGCCAGCGGACCACGAAGTTCATAGTCGAGTTCAGAATAGATGAATACATTGACCATAAATAAGTTTAGAAATTCCTTCATGCGGTGGAGAAATCGATTTGGAAAAGAGTGTCCCACCGGTGGGACACACGGTCTGAAGTGTAGTCAACGCGTGTCCCACCGGTGGGACACGCGGTCGTGAATGGGTTAACTATCTGTAAGTCACATTCCTAACTTTTGTGTTCGAATACATACAAATCCTAGTGAGTCCTAGAATCCTTACCACCAGCATTCCTAGTAAATTTACTGATCCGAAAAGTCCGATTTTGAAGAAAGCTGTTGGAAAAGGACGAGAAGTACTCAGAAACGCCTCTCTGCGCGCCTTCTGACCATAACCTGAACACATACTAGCGGCAGTGTGAATGATTCCCACCCTCTTTTTTTGTCGTTACCGTATATCTCCTTCTCGTCACATGGGAATATCTTTTCAAAACTGATTTTTCCGGATTTAGGATCGAAAATGAACAAGTGCATCATGGTTTTGGATAGGCGTCCAAACTGGTTCGTTAATATCATATTATAGGTACGCTTTTTGAAAAATAAATATTATACCAATGAAATATTGATTCTCAGTTTTATTTTTTTTTTAGAAAGTGAAGCTGAGCTCTATTGCACGTTCTGACGAAAAAAGAGGATGGACGTACAAATACTGGCGAAACACGCTAAACATATGAGGCCCTCCGGCTAGGAATCGAGAAGGTTTAGAACACATAATTTTTTCACGGTTTTTTCCGTAATGGATCGATGCCGTGTGCAAAAAATGTGAGTCCTCTTCTCAAGAAACTTCAAAAAAGCCAAGATTATAAAAATTATGAGCCCTTAAAGGCAGCATACACGCTCGTAAACGTGATTGAGGTAACTACGGAAATAGAATGGTATGGCCCAGATTACAACGCCTACGCATTATGAAATGTCAAAAATGACCCACAATGCCGCTACATAAGTTGGAAGTTAGCCCCGCCCTGTATTTTCACGCCCCCTGTATTTGCCCTTTTCCTGCTACGCAAGGTTGCTGGGTCATATTCATTGTCGGTAGTGTTGGTAGATTGCCTAACAAGTGAACCACACACGTCACTGACGGCGAAGATGACCCCGCAACCCTGCTTTGGAGCAAAAGAGCAAATACAGGGGGCGTGGAAATACAGGGCGGGGCTAACTTCTAACTTATGTAGCGGCATTAAGGGTCATTTTTGACACTTCAAAATGCGTAGGCATCATGTTGTAAGCCATACGGTTCGATTCACATTGTTATCCCAACCACGTTTACGAGCCTGTATGCAGCCTTCAAACATGAACTATTCCCGGAAATTTCTCGTCGTGTGGATATTCAACGTGAACGGGTTTTCCTGATATCGAAATGCCATTAGAGCTTGTAAGCTTCATATAAGGAGTCGATTATATTTGTTAAATTTGTAAACTTTTCGTCCGTCCCGTCAAATTTTATATATTTTTTTGATTTTGGAAAATAATTTCTTCAGATTAGGACCATGCTCGACGATGCGCCGTATCAGTTTTAATCTGAAAAAAAATAGCAAATCTAAAAAAGACAGACCAAATCACTCCTTTTTTTTCGAGTGAAAGTGATGCAATAGAAATAACCGTTGTCCAAGGGACAGGTCACATATTTTTTCTTGCACTGAGTGATCCTGAATTCAATCAAAATGTCGGACATGATGAGGTTTGCAAAAAAAAATGTTTACACATTTTTACCGTGATAAAGTAGTTATTTCGCACAATATCCGAAAGCCAACAGCTGGCCAGAAGAAGGAATGCAGACTTCCGAAAGGGTCGGATTATAGCTGAAAATGTCCGTCTTGACTCCCATTTCCTGAGAGAATAACACTCGATTACTTGATCAGAAGCTTGATATGTGAGAAGAATACATAGATTCAGTCGGAGCAGACTTGCCCTCCACTATGTAGTTTACATATTTTAACGATAATTACGAGATGAATGCTGTGTTGAACACTGTACTACTCGTCAACGCCCTAGTAGAACGCGCGTACCGCGCGGGTTTGCTGTGTGAGTATAAATGACCTAACGCGCCGCTCGCTGAATCACGACGGGTTCGCTCGTAACTATGCGAATTTCAACAACTACATCACCGCTACATCACCATTTTCATTGCACTTCATCCTATTCAAATCTTGTATCTTCTTGCGCTGGAATGAGATGGCACAGTTAGAGCAAAGCTTAACCCCTATGCGAAAGGGGTGGCGCTGGAGAATGTTCAGTTTTCCCCGCCTAAAGAAAGTATTCACAATCGAACGCCGCGCGAGTATGAACAGCGGACATTAGGAAGTGTAAAAGCTCATTTTGTTATTGTTGGATAAAATTGGAGTTCTCGTCTTCTTACTGTATGGCATACCTTCTGAGCGTATCATCAAAGGTCAACATCTAGGTAAGGGTAGCCCTATAAGATAAAGATGAGGGCTGGGCTTTCTGAATTTGTACTAGGATACGCAGCGCAATCGACGTCTATTTCATAGAGGCGTGTATGATTTTCAGGCTCATACGTGGCATGCGGGAGTTAGCCGATTTCCCATTCGTATCCTTCATCTCCCTATATGAATCGAGTACCGACTTGGAGACTCATTAGGTATAGAAGATCTGGTTGACCCTATGCGAGGATCTAGCCCTGCCGTGTCGTGCAAACTGCAGCGCCTCCTACTACTACACCACACCAGCTCGGGTAACCACCAGAGCGAGATAGACGAGTTTACCTAAAGGCAAGGTTCTCGATGAAACCGGTTGGTATGCTATCCCCATGGCCATCAAAAAAGTTAAAATAAGTAAAAAGTTTGAGAAAAATCGTTCAGGAATAACACGATTTTTGGAAGTTTTCTGCCGTAACTGCAGTTTAACGTCGCAGTGCACGTTATGGTATGTTTACACAAGGCGTTGAGTTGATCGCAAAACGCTTGGCTCCGGGCGAGATTGAACCAGCATATTCCCTTTCCGGGGGGACGCCTTATCGCACTGCACCACCGAAACCCCAGCGCCGCTCTCACTCAACTGCTCGGTGAATCTTCACCGAAGCAATCATCCTTTCACCCGCATAACGGGATGAAACAGGTATACCGTCAGAGACTATCTAACAGTCGTAGACCTGTCAAGATGATGCCCTAGTTAAGTCTTACACGATTTTTGGAAGTTTTTTGCCGTAACTGCAGTTTAACGTCGCAGTGCACGTTATGGTATGTTTACACAAGGTGTTGAGTTGATCGCAAAACGCTTGGCTCCGGGCGAGATTGAGCCAGCATATTCCCTTTCCGGGGAAGCGCCTTATCGCACTGCACCACCGAAGCCCCAGAGCCGCTCTCGCTCAACTGCTCGGAAAATCTTCACCGAAGCTATCATCCATTCACCCGCATAGCGGGATGAAATACCGTCAGAGACTATCTAACAGTCGTAGACCTGTCAAGATGATGCCCTAGTTAAGTCTTACACGATTTTTGGAAGTTTTTTGCCGTAACTGCAGTTTAACGTCGCAGTGCACGTTATGGCATGTTTACACAAGGTGATGAGTTGATCGCAAAACGTTTGGCTCCGGGCGAGATTGAGCCAGCATATTCCCTTTCCGGGGTAGCGCCTTATCGCACTGCACCACCGAAGCCCCAGCGCCGCTCTCACTCAACTGCTCGGTAAATCTTCACCGAAGCTATCATCCTTTCACCCGCATAGCGGGATGAAACAGGTATACCGTCAGAGACTATCTAACAGTCGTAGACCTGTCAAGATGATGCCCTAGTTAAGTCTTACACGATCTTTGGAAGTTTTTTGCCGTAACTGCAGTTTAACGTCGCAGTGCACGTTATGGTATGTTTACACAAGGTGTTGAGTTGATCGCAAAACGCTTGGCTCCGGGCGAGATTGAGCCAGCATATTCCCTTTCCGGGGAAGCGCCTTATCGCACTGCACCACCGAAGCCCCAGCGCCGCTCTCACTCAACTGCTCGGTAAATCTTCACCGAAGCTATCATCCTTTCACCCGCATAGCGGGATGAAACAGGTATACCGTCAGAGACTATCTAACGGTCGTAGACCTGTCAAGATGATGCCCTAGTTAAGTCTTACACGATTTTTGGAAGTTTTTTTTGCCGTAACTGCAGTTTAACGTCGCAGTGCACGTTATGGTATGTTTACACAAGGTGTTGAGTTGATCGCAAAACGCTTGGCTCCGGGCGAGATTGAGCCAGCATATTCCCTTTCCGGGGAAGCGCCTTATCGCACTGCACCACCGAAGCCCCAGCGCCGCTCTCACTCAACTGCTCGGTAAATCTTCACCGAAGCTATCATCCTTTCACCCGCATAACGGGTGAAAGGAACCATAAACATACCATAACGTGCACTGCGACGTTAAACTGCAGTTACGGCAAAAAAAAACTTCCAAAAACCGTGTAAGACATTTACTTTGGGTAAGGCGCTCAGTGATCTGATTTCTTGTGACCGAAGCTGCCTCATAGTGGGGGATTTCAATATGCCCAACATTGACTGGGTCTCTGGTGATAAACCCTTGGCTGTCTGCTCTTTGTCGAAAGCATTCCTAGAACTTTGTGAAAATTTTTGTGATGACCAAATCTACATTCTCATTAAGAGAGCTCAGAAATCGTTTTTATGGCAAACCCTACCTTTAAGAAACTGCAGAGAGTGCGTGTAAGGTTCTCTAAATCTATGGGTTCACGATCAATGAGTTCGGCCACTAGTCTCTGATGTAAATTTGGCTCAAGTTGAGGTTCTCGGTTTTTTCTGTTCTCTGCCAGATTTTGCCTATTTTCACAGAAAACAAAGAAAAATATCCAAAAATGGGCAGAAAACAGAAAACAGTGAAGATAAAATTCTGCAAACCCCTGGTTCTTGGCTCTTTTTTGTTCTTCTTTCGCCATTGGGAGCCTAAGACCTCCTCGCTTATCATTTCATTGTAGAAAGTCACAGAGAAGGATAGTTGTGAACGGTGTCTTTAAAGATCTGCACGAAAGAATCAGTCGAAAAATGTTGAAGTTTGAAAGCTCATAATTTTCATTCAGGAGCTTTTTTTTTGAAGTTTAGAAAACGGGACCTTAATTTTTAGGCACCTTCTAAAGATTTATAACGAAAAAAGACCTAAAAAGTTTTGTGTTCCAAACTGTTTCGATTTCTGAGCAAACCGCGTCGTATGCAGTAGGCTGCTCTGAATGCCTGTAACTAATTGTTTCTTCTATATACAAAGAATTTTCATCAAAATTTTGGATGGTTCGAAATTTTTGTGTTTCTGAGAATGCTATTAGTCTTCCTTAGTGGAAGCTATGGGCGATGGTAATGTTTTCTGTGCTGTTTGAGTTTTTATCGTGAGTACTGTTTATCATGGTTGTCAAATTGTTTCTCTTATGGTGTTATGTATGCATCATGACGTGTGCCGTAAATAACTATAATGTTGCGCAGCTGTTGATTTCATAGTGTTTGCCACTACATATGAATGAAATTATTCCATTAAAACGGAGTTCATGTATTTATGAAACAATAAATGTAGTGGAATCTGAACTGCTTTATTAGTGATGGTGCTTTACTTATGATTCAAGTTTAGTTACGACGTGATGTGACCATATGATGAGTGGTTAAGCAGTCATAGAGCATTCAGCGGTCAAAGGGTACTGTAGGAGCATGGGTAGAATACGATACCCGCAACCGAGAACAGCACAGCGGTGGTCGGAATGGCACTGGTTTTACTCCCCCATACCCCCACGATAGGCACCCTCTGATTCCCCAAGTACTGTTCAAAATCAACCCACGCCCTCACGACAGGCATCTTAGGAGGGTACGACTCCGCCCATATTGGGAGATGGATAGCAGCTTTCGGTGCTATCCAAAGATGTTTGGGAGCCTATTCACCCCCCGAGCTCATCAGAGTGGGAATGTACCACACATTGGACGTCCATTCAAAATCGTAAAGGCTTTTGAATTTGTTTGAGGGCTATACTGTGCGTTTCATCGCGCGAAAACGCCTTTTTTTCTAACAATAAAGCTCCTCGGCTTTGTAATGCGGTCATTTCATTTTTTCACGTCGACTCAGGTATACCTCCTTCAATCGATTTTTTTTCGATTCTCTACTGTTTCTTTGTACACTAGCATCCTGCATGAATAGCTAATAAAAGCTTCTCCTCCTTCAGCTTACCTCTACGTGTGGGTAGAAATTGAAGACAAGTATTGTTCTCGATATGTCTACAGGTCTCGATATGGTCGTCTAGGGTGCAGAAGCTCAGATTCAGCCCTCCATGACGTCGGGCGACCCGACCAGGGTTCAACACCACTTGCGATTGTCGCAAGGAGGGGGTCGTAAAATGCCCCGAGACACCGAAGGGAGGGGTGCGTTGTGTCGATAGGGGGGTCGTATCTCAGAATAGAGGACAAGCCTGTTTCAATCGATTGTGTAGTGGCGAATCATGTTTTTACAAAATTTTCAGATGAACCCGAAGCCAGATTATCTTTTTATAGGGGATTAAAAAACTACTTCAGCTCGAAGGTGAGGGCAGACCCCCACCTTCAAAGTAGATTAGCTTTTTTCCACCCCCTATCAAAAGATGAACCCACTTTGGGTTTATCTGGGAATTAGTTTTTTTACGAATTTTGTGGCCGGGTTTAGACAGTGATTAATTTTTTCTCAAATAATCCCAAGCTGCGTTGATTTATCAATTGAGAATAAAAAAGTGTTCCAGCTTGAGCATAGGGGTCTGAAGTTGAAAACTAGCGGAAATACTTATTTGCGATTGGATTTTGAGAGCAACCGTTTCTTGAGCTCGAAGTTGTGTGTCTGGATTTTCTTTCAAAAATGAGCGCTGGTGCTACTCTGATAAACTCGGGGGGTGAATAGGCTCCCAAACATCTTTAGATAGCACCGACAGCTGCTATCCATCCCCCAAAATGGGCGGAGTCGTACCCTCCTAAGATGCCTGTCGTGAGGGCGTGGGTTGATTTTAAACAGTACTTGGGGAATCAGAAGGTGCCTATCGTGGGGGTATTGGGGAGTAAAACCAGTGCAATGGCGACCACTGCGATGCTGTTGTCGGTCACGGGTACCACTTTCTACCCATGCTTCTACAATACCCCTTGACCGCCGATCTTCTATGACTGCTAAACCACCTCTCTAAATGCTTGAATCGCAAGCGAGGCGCGAAGACGGACAGAACACTTCATATTTAACTTCATATATTGCTTCATCAATACAAAACCGGTTTTAATGAAATAACCTCATTCATATATAATACCAAACACAGAAATCAACTGCAACGAAAAATTACAGAAGTTAATGGCACAGGTCAAAGGTCATAACGTCGTGAACAAAATGAAACTGGGCATCGATGCGGAGTAGTATTCATGAGAAACGCTCAAGTAAACACACAAAAGATATTCAATGCACACAGCTTCCACAAAATGAAACTAACAGCGTTCACAGTCCTATCCTAGAACTTTAAAATTTTGCTTTCGTACATGGAAATTGCACAAAATTTTGAACCACTCAAAATTTTTAGAAAAATTGCGCTGTATATAGAACAAACATTGAATGTTACCGGCGTTGAGAACATCCTACTACATATTCATATATGAGGCCGTTCCCCTAAGAACCGAAACGGTTTGAGACACAAAAAGCGTATTGCAGGTTTTTCGTTAAAGTTCAATACAGGGTGCGAGAATTGAGACCCTCATCTCTAGAACTTTTGAAGAAGCTTTGGTAGGAGACTAGGTGTTTAAAAAACTAGTGTAGGTCTCTAAGCTCAGCACACACGCTCGCAAATATGGTGGAGATAGCAAAGTCAACGGGGTCATACCAGAAGGCTTCTACTAGAACGCTCACGCCGTCGCAAGCACCCCAATGAAGTCAAAACGATTCTGTTTGAGCCAGGGTTGCGCAAACTTGCGACTCGGCGCAACAGGTGGTCGTAAAAACTGTGGAACATACTTAAAAAATGGAAATTAGGGAGGGGGTTCGTGAAATTTTTAGAGAAAAAAGGGATTTTCTTCAAACTACTCGGTAAGCTAAAATGAGCTACTCAGACAATGACCGCATTTGATGCGTGCCGAGTATGCGTTCACTTCAAAGACAAGGCTTCAAAGACGAGCACACATGGGAACGCGCTGCTAGGGAAGCACGTGCCCCTATTGTGTTCCAAGTTACAGCACTTGCCCCATTAAAAAAAAACGCTCAAAGCGTGAATGATACACATTCAACTTAATGACAGAACAATTCAAAAAAAGGAAAGCACACCACGCGCTCTTGAGACCGAGCTCAGATGTCGGCAGAGTCGCCGGTTCAATTACCCAGGTTTGCGGTACTTGGCCCACCCAGCCGCTGGAGACCTCGTACAACCGCTAGCCGCCCCAGATGGTGGTCGGCGCGGTTGCTGGGCGTCTCGTCCCCGCCATACCAGGATGGGCTCATCCAATATTAGCCG
This sequence comes from Aplectana chamaeleonis, assembly GCA_029168955.1. Classification (NCBI taxonomy): domain Eukaryota; kingdom Metazoa; phylum Nematoda; class Chromadorea; order Rhabditida; family Cosmocercidae; genus Aplectana; species Aplectana chamaeleonis. Next base: position 89,696 of record JAPDOI010000881.1, read on the forward strand.
CCGCCTAACTGTTGCATGGGTGGTGCGCTTCTGTCTCTCGCAAGCTCTCCCTTTGCTGGTGCTTCCCCTCTTCTCCAACATTCATGTATTCACCATGGGTGGCCATGACGCGACGGAGAAAGTGCGGCGGCACGCGACGCAGCCTACACGCTAAGCGAAAAACGCTATGCGGGGTCATCGCCGTTGGTGTAGGGTCACGTGCCTCAAACTTGGGCAATTGAACCGACAGCAGCACCTGTTCTACTCTGGGAGAAACTTTCGCGCTAGTCCCGTGACGCTCCCGTGATCCGCGATGGTACCGTGATCGTCTCCCACCGGTCCCGCGTTCTCATGATGTGCACATTTGTAAAGCAGCGCAAAATGCGGCGAGGGCAAAACCTTATAGCTTCGTGCTGACCTGATAGGCAACACTCGCTCGGGTGAAACATCGAGAGGACCTGAATGCGGTACCATCAAAAGGCTGGCAGAATCTCCCGATCGTCCCGCGATAGTTCCAAGCTCGGTTCGTCGCGGATCCGCGATGTAACGCCCCGAATACATCAATGTATAGACACAATTCGCCCTTAGGTTGAAACTGGTAGGATCTCGCAATCGTCCCGTGATAGGCCCAGGCTCGACTCTTCGCGGTTTTGCTATAGAGCATCGTGGGAGCATCGATGAACGAACGAGGTACGCTCTCGGTCTGAGACTGGCAGAATCTCGCGGTCGTTGCGCGATAGCCCCATGCTAGTATCCTCTCGGCCCCTACCAGAAACCGAGAGGATTCTATCCGTGAACGGTCGCGGGAGTTTCTCTCAGAGTAAGTCTGACCCCGAGAGTTACGTATACTTCCCTTGGGAATGCCTCTTTGCCGAATTAGTTACTTGCGACTTATCTAGCGATGTTTGAGTTAGATGCAAAGTATCGGAGAGCACTGCACGCAGTATCCCGTCGATATGTTGCATGTAACACAAATGACTTGAGATAAGTCGCAAGTAACTCACATCGACTTAGATATGTTACAAGTAACTTGCTTTCATTTTCCTGAGGAAGGCAAAAAAACGGATCTCTGCAGTCTCATTTCTCTCAGATGATATTTGCTTTAGATTCGATTAAAATTAGTCGTATCTTCTATTCGTTCAACAACCTGACATTATTATTTCTTTTCAAATGCCCGACTCATTCGAGATTTTGAATGATTCAAGTTCCCGGTTAATCGATTCACTAAGAAATATTGATTTTTTCCAGAGTTTTCGGTTTTTTCGAGAAACTCAAATGACTTTTTTTCGAATGATTCATTCGAAAAGTTGAGGCAAACTATTTTAACCGATTTGTTCGAAAATTCCAACTTTTGTTTTTCTAGTTTTAAAATTCTTCTAGGAATCAATTCAATTCAAATCTCTTTTTTTAGGTCATTCGAGTATTCGATTCAATCGAAGAATGAAATTGTCGCCCTTTCTGATATTCGCTCTTTTCATGAAGTGGAGGGTTTGGGAGTTTCCTAATATTTTATCAGATTCCGTTTATGACTTTCGAATAGTCAGATGCCAAAGCAGCTGTTGATTTATTTCCCCGTATGAATCAAGAACTACTCAAGAAATTAATCATTCGAATATTGGAATAAACTTACGAAGATTCCTTGGAAATGAATAGAGGACATGTTCTGAAATTTTTTATCCATTGAAAGATTACAGGTTGGCAAGTTCGAAGTATATTGCCCATCGTGAAATTCTTGAAGAAGTCGTATCTCCATTGTTTCATTCATTCCTCAATTTTGAGAAAGGCGGAGTCCAAAAAAATTATTCATTCGGAAATTTATGAAAGGGCTTATTCAAATTGTTCATCCATTCTCAGTGTTCCAGAAAGGCGAAACTGAAGAATTCATCGATTGATCTAATTCATTCACTCGAAATTCATGTCCAATGCCTCTTTCAATCCGCTTCTCCTTCGTGCCTGCAGACACGATATATACGAGGGCGGCAGAGACGCAGGCACAACCATATGTAGCTTCATTGGGTGGAGCCAGGTACTCCACCAACCTTCATCTCTGGGCAGAGGTTGTTCTCGGGATCCTCATTAAATTCTGCATCGGAAAGCGTTTTCAGTTTCGAAAATACGTTCCCCTTCTTCCAGCCGATTTCACTTTAAGAAGTGCGTTTTTTCCGCTGAAATTATCGGTTTTTCGTCCATAACCTTTTGTGCTTGGAGATAGGCCTTTGGTGAAGGTTGTTTCCGGGATCTTGATAGAATTCTGCGTCGACCCGTGTTCCCAGTTTGGAAAAATACTTTCTCGATCTTCTAGGATAAAAAAAGTTATAGACGAAAAACTGATTGCTTTTGGTGAGAGAAACGTTATTTATGACTTGAAATTGACTGAGAGATTAGAAAAGTATTTTTTCCAAATTGAAAACATTTGTCAAGGCAAAATTTCACGGAGATTTTTGAAACAGCTCCGTTCAAAGATCCATCTTCAACGGCAAAAATGTTATAAGCGAAGAACAGGTACTTTTCCAAAAATCGCCTGGGAAAATTTTCCGTGCAAGTCTCTAGGGAACCTTCACCATTTCCCACTCAGGTATTCTTAACAATCTTCACCTCTCGGACCGCTGTCTCCACTCAACGAAGCTATGGACACAACCACTCTTCGGCGTTATTCATACTCCTTACGCCAGCGCGGCACACGTGTCACGCGCGGGCGAGGCGTTGGAGTATGAATACTTCCTACGTGCGTCGTGTGCGTGACGAGCATGCAAAGACTATGAATACCTCAGCAGCGACGCTATGGCGGAGCGGATAAGAAGGTATTTTAACTTTGCCGAGCAAGCAGAATTTGTTCACGCGTTTACTTACATGGTGGCAGAAGGGAACAGCATGAAATTGGAGGATGATTAACAATGAAAATGATAAAAAAGTTGTTACGGACGTCGCCGCCATGGCGGGGTGGGCGTCACGCGCCGGCGTGGCGTCAAGCCGTTGATTCTCCAACGCCATGCCCGCGCGTGGCGCGATGGCGTTGACTGCTATGGATAGCGCTTTATCGCGTACCCCCATAGTCTCACTCTAACCCGTCCCATACCGATCGGGGACGAGATGCCATAGAATTGTGCTCGGCGAACTGGCCGCGTCGCATGTCGGTGTACCGGCCGCTTCACGTGCCAATGCACTGTTACGATAGCGCTGGACCGCCTTACAGCATGTGCTACTGCGATGAAATTTTGCAGTACGTGCTCTTGTTAATAGCACGTGCCCCTGCGATTGAGCGTTGTGTTGGGAGTGGTTACTGGAGTTGGATGCATATTCGACACGCATTGAATGCGCGGCTTTTCTGAGTAGTTAATAGTCGCCCTGAGTTATTCGGTGGGCTGAATACAAATGCAATATTTTTCGCAAGATGATCGAAGAAATATCTCACATTTTTTCGAAAAATGTAGTGAACAGTAGGGGTCGCAACTTCGCCGAAACTTGGCGCAAATGCCTGCTCAACATGATTCGAGTCATATCGAGTCACTGAATGATCCGTTCGCCGCCCTTGTTTCAATAACGGTTCAGTCCCTCAATACCAAACCCCTTGAAATAGCTGCTCGAATTCAGTCATCTTGGCTCGTTTTCGACGCATTCAGCGTCGTAAACTTCTCAGTAAAGGCCGTACAAGTCTACTAGCACCATTATCTCAACCACTTTTTCGCTCAATCCGCTCAGTATGACAGGGTTGTGCAACTCGTCCACTTGCGAATCAGAACAGAAAAAATCGTTATATCATCATTTCAGACTTTTTTTTAAATACTTTCCGCGTTTCTCTATACTATGAGATCCAAGGCCTTGATTCATGCCATTAAATTGATTTCGTTTTTGAGCGTGTACGTTGCCTTTAACTGAAAGGAATGTTTCTACCGTTATAGGTGAAAATTTATTGGCGTTACAAGGTTTGTAAAAATTGAGCCCTTTCATATCTTGAAGTGGGTATTTCAACAAAATATGATTCCTGCAGGTTAAGCCCATGCTCAAAAGATGCGCAGTAGTCTTTAACCATGAGAAAAATGAGAATTTCAAGTAGTTTGACACAATCACTCTGATTTTTTCTTTTTTCTTTGAATGAATGCTTTCTATCAGTTAAAGCCCACTCGCAAAAGCACGTGTGCTAGAGGCCACTCTTACATTTAGTCATGCACAAAAGAAATTTCCCATTTGTCACTTCCTTTCATTTCACTCCGGAATGGTGATCCAGGTGCGATTCCGGTAGATGATAGAACGGCATTGAAAAGAAAATGGTCTTCTGGCTTCTGTGAACCTTATCATGTCCAACATTTCATTTAATTTGATGATGATTAGAAAAAGGAATGATCTGTTCCTCGCACAACGTTTCTTCCTATTGCGTCACTTTTAATCGAAAAAAGAGAGTGATAGGGTCCGAATTTTTTTATTTGTTTTTTTATCGGACTGAAATTGATACGGCGCATCGTCGAGCATAGTCAAAATGTATAGAAATTATTCTCCAAAAGTTAAAAAATATATAATTTCACGGGACGCAACGTTTACAAATCCTATAACCCCAATCGATTCCTTATAGCTCATAGCCTTTAATGGCATTTCGATAACAGGAAAACCCGTTTACTTTAATGACCTCTACGAGAAGAAATCGTTGAAAGCTGCTAATTTTTAAGAGCTTATAATTTTTATAGTCTTGGCTTTTTCAAAATTTATTGAAAAGAGGACCTCAATTTTTTGCACCCTGCATCGATCCAATTCGAAAAAAAAAACACGGTAAAAAGATTACGTGTTCCAAACCTTCTCTATTCTTATGCGAAGCGCCTCCTATGTACAGTGCGTTTCGCCAGTATTTGGACGTCCACCATCGTTTTTCGTTAGAGTGTGCCACAGAGCTCAGCTTGGGTTTTCTAAAGAAAAAAGAACTGAGAAATCCATCTTTCATGGGTCTGTCCTTCCTGAAAAGCATACCTATAATATCAACCAACGAGCTCTGGAGGCCTATCCACAGCCATGATGCATTTGTAGATTTTCAATCCTAGAATAAAACGAAATATAACGAAGCGGTATCGAAAGGAGATTCCCAGGTAACGAGGAAGAGTTACAATAAACGACAAAAAAAGGGGGAGTATTATTCAACATACCGTTCGTACATAGTTAGATTATGGTTGGATGACGCGCAGGGAAGCGTTTTCGAGTATTTATAGTCCATTTTCAATAAATTTCTCGAGAATCAGCATTTTCGGGTCAGTAACGCTATCAAGGCTACTCACTGGGATTTCTATGTATTTGAAAAAAAAAGTTCGGAATGTGAATTCCAGATCGTTGTACACTGCACATAGAGCTCAGTACTTGTACACTGTACGGAACACCAGAAATTCCACCCAAAATCTTTGTCTCTTTTAAACTGAATCCTAGGAATCATTATGAACTTAAGTAGTTCTTCTCACCAGGATTTTGTGTGTTTTTTAATTAAAAAGTTTTCGAATGAAAAATAGTGATTTAGAGGAATTTATTGAAAGATGATGCTACAGGCGCGATTCTGATCAAAACCTACGAGCAATGTGTCATTATCCGTTTCAGGTGGTCATCAAACCACTACCATACAAGTGGGGTGGCTGTGTTTGTCATAAATGGACCGAATAAAGTGCATCTGAATACCTCAGAATAACAACATTCCGATGATAATAATACAGAGCCTTTTTCCGGAATGGGAGCCATGAATGAGAATCGAAGCCCATGTTAGGAATAAAAGTCAGAGTAATCACAAGAAAAGAAGAAAGGTGACAGAGGAAAAGAACAGATTAAGCCCATGAAGAAGATTGAGCGATCGATGAAAATGATTTGAAAATGAAGATGACGCGTCATCTTACTACCTTAGGGAAGCTTTGGGGAGTAAAGTTATACGTCACGTTGGGGAGTGAAAGAACACGTTATCACAGGTGATGTGGCACGTGACCAGTGTCACTCCCCAAGTCTTCCCTAAGGGAGTAAAATTTACTACCCAATACCCTCACAAAAATCATGTATTTCGTCGCGCGCGGCGCTTACTCCCTAAGGTGGAAAGTGGTCCCCCGTCTGAAAAAGTGTCAAAACAGGCCTCGCCTACCTGCTATTCACCCCCGAGTTTATGAGAGTAGCTGTAGTTGTGCTTGAAACCGTTTCTTGTACACTCTAACATATTCCAAGCAGAGCTCGATAGGTTGTCTATAAGAGCCAGGAGGGACCCTTGAAGTAGACAATTCGCCACGGTACCGTAAAAATCACATTTTGCAGCCCGATCGCAACTAGGAAATTTCTTTGGTTCTCAAGTTTACTCGGACTTCATGATAACTTAGTATGCCACCAAGTTCATCTATAACATCCTATTTCGCAGACCGGCAGTGGACCGCTTCGTCAGGATATGGACGCCTCAAAATCCTGCTTTGTTTCGCACAAATCACACGAAGATCGTCGAAAGTCGAAAGATGTCCAACCACCAAACGTTGTTCCAAAATACTTCATTGGGTTCAACAACCACAAGAAAATTGGTCCTGGCGGATGCTTTTTTTTTTCGTCCACACCCCAGTCTGTGGAGGGGACCTTAAAATTACGAAAAATTGAAATTCTAGATAAACCCAAGTGGATTTATTTTTTGATAGACGATGAAAAAAAAACTACTCCAGATGGAAGATATGGGTTCGAAGTTGAAAACTAGCGAAAATATTTAGTTGCGATTGGATTCTGGAAGCCCACACCTTTTTTCTTCAACTAATCCGCATCTGAGCCTGAATGAGTGAATTATGACGCGACATGTAGAGGTTGGGGTAGTAATACAGAGGTCCGCCAAAAGGGGGTAGTAAGTTCTCGGACATTATCGCAACGCCGTGCTGAACCCTGGAACCGAAGCTTATGTACGTCGCCGTTAAAATCAAAGGCACAGCACAACCTGTAAATGTCTCGCGAGATCTTGAAGACGGTTCCACGCTTATTCCAATGATGTCTCTAGAAGCGTAGAAGACCCATTGGTAACGGAGTTATGACCTCTCCAAAGTTGTCTGAGATTGAGATGCGGATGAGGACGTACTGCGCGGCTGTTGAAATCATTGCAAAAAGCCCAAAGACGAAAAAACTCAGCTCACAAAACTCAGGCCCATAGCGTCGTTGGGTGGAGCCATGTACTCCACCAACCTTCACCCCTGGGCGGGTGAAGTGGGGAATTTTCACCATTGGGAAAAGCGGTGACAACCGGTGAAACGCCCCGAAATAAAATGAAAGTGACTCAACACTCATGCAAGTCATTTTCTAGATTGGGTGGGTGTCACTGCCGGTTTTTCGGCCATAACTTTTTTAACATTAAAGCTAGCTATTTGTAGAGGTTTTTTTCGGAATACTCATAAAATTCCGCATCGAACAGCGTTTCCGGTTTCGAAAAGTTCGTTCCCCTTCTACCAGCCGATTCCAGTTTATAAAGTGCATTTTTTTCGCCTGAAATCATCGGTTTTTCGTCAATAACTTTTTTGTGCTGCGGAACATACTTTTGGTGGAGTTAGCTTTTGAAATGTTGATGGAATTCTGCGTCGATTGGTGTTTCCAGTTTGGGAAATCATTTTCTCGATCCTTCAGCCTAATTCATTTTACGAAAAACCGGTTTTTCGCGTATACCTCTTCAACCGAAAACCGGTTTTTCGCGTATACCTCTTCAACCGTTGAAGATAGGGTTTTGTAAAGATTGTTCTTGAAATCTACGTAAAATTCTGCGTCGATAGATTCATCGGGTTCCTAACTTTGCTTGCTCCATAAGCCAGCCAGGTCGGTGGAGGCGAGCTCCATAGTTATCTCCATAGGGTGCTTTCGCCCCTATGATGTAAGTAGGAGACGCAGAGTTCTCCTGGAACCTACAACGGGGTTCGGCTCCACCGACCTGGCTTACTTATGGGGAAACAAAGTTAGGAACACGATACATCATTCGACGCAGAATTTTGCGCAGATTTCTAAAACTACATCCACCAGAACCCTATCTTCAACGGTTAAAGAGTTATAGGCGAAAAACCAGTGTTTCTTAAAGGCACAGTCCAACCTCAGAATCGCTCTTCTGTTTTTCTACTTATCTTGAAAACGGTCCTACACTGATTCCAATGATGTCTCTGGAATCCCACAAGACCCCCTAGGAGCGAAGGTATGGCCCCTAAAAAATTTAGCTACAAAAGTATGGTGGACGAGTTGTCCGAGGCTTATAACTTTCTTCATTTGCAGCCGATGTATGCCAGCCGACCTGGGCAAAGAGAGAGGTTGAGAATGAAGGGAAGAACGGTGGAAGTGATCGAAAACCATCGCTTATCTCGCCACAGTTGAGCTCGAAAGATCGTAAAAGGGGCGTGCTAAAGTAGCTTCCGGGTGTGGGCGCCCCAGGGTGGCTTCCTCCTATATCTCGCTTATTCGAAGGAATTGAGAGCTCGCACTTGGCACGTGTTATATGGGGTGGCTCTACTTCACAACCATGTGGGAATCTCAGATTTCAGCCTAGAGCTTGGACTGTGCCTTTAAAATGAATTAGGCTGAAGGATCAAGAAAATATTTTTCCAAACTGGAAACACCAGTCGACGAAGAATTCCATCGAGATTCCGAAAACATATTTCACCATAGGTCTATCTCTAAGCTTTGAAAAGTTATAGACGGAAAACCGATAATTTTAGCCGAAAAAATTTCACTTTATAAAACTGAAATCGGCTGGTAGAAAGGGAACGTGTTTTTTTGAAACTGAACACGCTATTCGATGCAGAATTTTATGGGAATTCCGAAAACGGCCTTCACCAAAGGGCTATCTTCCAGGGTGAAAAAGTTATGGACGAAAAACTGATTGCTTTTGGTGAAAGAAACGTTACTTAATAAATTGAAATTGGCTGAAAGACTGGAAACGTATTTTTTTCAACATAAAAACATTATTCGACGCGAAATTCCATGGAGACTTTGGAAACAGCTCCGTTTAAAGATTCGTCTCAAAGGGCAGAATTTTAATAAGCGAAGAACGGGTAGTTTTTCAAAAATCGTTTAGAAAAATTTTCCGAAAATTTTTGACTCAAGGACAGCTCCAAGGAAATTTTTCATGCCCTAGGCAGAGATCATTTTATTAAGAATGGTGAATTTCAAAAGGAGGTCATCTAACGAAAAAAATGTTTCAAAATTAATGATAAAAACAAAAATATACTGAGTGCAAAAAAAGAGGATTGAGAAAACGTCAAATTTTGAAGTTGCAAGTCTATAGGGAACCTTCACCATACCCCACTCAGGTATCCTAAACAACCTTCACCTCTCGGACCGCTGTCTCCACCCCAACGAACCTGTCCTCAGGCCACTGCACTGTTAGGCATCTTTCATAGTCCTCACCGCAAGCGCACCGCGGCACGGCCTCAACGCGGGACGAGCGGTGGACTATGAAACTTTTCACCGCGCGGCATGCGCGGGACGAGCGTAAAGCCACTATGAAATCTCCAGCGGCACCGCCATGGTGGGGCGGGTAAAAGTCGAGCCTCAACTGGGACTTGTAAAGAAATTCCTGGCTTGCATTTGAGTATGCGGTGGCGCAGGGTAGTCCCAGAATTATTTACGTTGGAGTGGACTCAAATCTAGAAGCAATTATTGATTGAAACGGTAAAACCGCCACGGCGGTTTGGGCGGCGCCGCTATGGCGGTGCTGATAGACTATGAAAGTTCTTACTGCGCGTGCCGCGCGGTGAGAACTTTCATAGTCTACCGCCGTTCCCGCGCGTCACGCGCGTGCCGCGCTTGCGGTGAGGACTATGAAAGATGCCTAAAGAAGCTTGGTTAACACTTAATGAACCGCGTGTCAACACTGCGCACTCACGCAGAAAACTCGATTTTTTCGTTTTACTTCAAGAGAAACGGACTCATTCCAATTATTGCTTTTATATCTATCCTTCATACAACTTCCATAAATGATATGCAGATATTAAGCGCCATATATCTCCTTTTGACATAGGCAATTACAACAAAAAATCAGTTTAAAAACTCACTAAAGTGATTGGCCGTGGAGCGCGCGGTCTACTAAGTGTTAAGAAGCACAGTGTTCTTTGTAAACACAGGCGGAAGAAACAGTGGGGGCTCGTGCCACTGGAGGCCATATAAAGTTCGTCCAAAAGAGACTGTCCGCCCACGCAGTCGGCATGAGTGTCGGATTCCTGTCGCGAATACATTTTTTGAACTTGGAGATCAATTAGCAGCAATACTTGACGAATAGCAAATAACATACCGATCAGCTGTTCGTAGCAATGGAAAGGGTTATGCAAAATGTTGCATTTCCGACTAATGCTCTACACGCACGGCGACCGCGTGGGCGTACAGTTCCATTCTGACAGGCTTTATGTATGCAGGAAGTGTTCCGAGCATGTGTGCATGCGGTCTAGTGATCTAATAGTAAGGCGCAGATTGGACAGCCACTGCATGGTTTAAACCCTTCGCCGAGAGGCAGTTTTGTTTTCAACGCATTTTTTTGAATTGTATGTATAGCGGAGTCCACCAAGAGTGTCTCATTTGCTTATCAGTGAGAAGCGGTCGATTGGAGATCAATGAACATGAAACTCATTGCGGGACAACCGCTCTCGCTCAATCGGTATCGAGCGTGCTGGTATGGGATTCATGCATATTGATTCCCAGCCGACCCTTTCTTATTGATAAGTAAATGAGACACTCTTGGTGGACTCTACTATATCTCGCTCCGAAGGTGACAGCCATAGGTGGCGGCGCCTAGGCGTCGTCTACCTGAGATTGGCTACAGCGTCGAAGTCACTACATTGCGGGATCGCTATTGGCCCTTACGTTGCACTATTAATTGTTGTGTTTTTCAGTTATCGTGATGTGTTATTCAGGGTTGCTACGATAAAATCGCGGAGTCGTTTCAAGAACTCACATCACATTTCAAAATCGTTTCATGGACAGTCGTTTTCATTGCATTGATACAGGTGAATGTGAGCAGTTGAAAGAAAATGCAGTTTATCACTTATACAGGGTGGATCAAAATTGCGTATCCTTCTCGCCTATCATTTCACTGTAAAAAGTCAACAAGGATTATCATCGTGAACACTGTAGTTATACACCGGCGGGACGCTGCGCAAATAGCAAGACAACTCCCACCTACATATTTGCGTCATAACTGTGCTGAGGCAAGCTAAAAGGAAGAGTTGTCTCAGGAATATGCGCCAGAAGCCCGCATCGAGCAGTTATACACGCCGCGGCACTGTATACTGTATCCTTGTGGGACTTACCCTGTTGGACATTTGCCAATTTCCATCAGCTGATTATTTTTTAGATCTAATGTTGTTAAAATATATCAAAACAGAATAGCGAGCCCTGCTATGACAAGAGCAGTATGTTTCTGATGACTTTCTGCAATAAACAAGTGATAGAAGCGTGAAATATCGATAAAATGCAATTGAAACGCCCGGGAATTTTTAGTCCGCAATATTGCGTCAAGGACGTCAAAGACGCAACATTGCAGACGAGTCCCCGATCCACGCAGCAAGCGGCGGTAATGTCATCGCGGGGCGTTTTCAATCCGATGGTGTATAACTATGGCCTAAGACACTGCGTGTCCACAGTGCGCACCCACGCCATGAACTAGATTTTTTTGTTTTACTTCAAGAAAAACGAATTCCTTCTATTTATTTCTGGAATATCCATAATCAAAACAACTCGCATAACTGGTATGCAGATATCAAAAGTCATATATAGCCTTTTGACGCAGTCATTCACAACAGAAATTCGGTTTGTGAACTAACTAAATTGATTGGCCGTGTTGCGCGCCGGTCCGTCACGGGGATAGGCCGTGGAACGCGCGGTCTCTTAAATGTTGATGACGTTCACATGAAACTTTTAGCGCGATAACGTAATTTTGATCCACTCCGTAGCTTGCGACGGTCCCAGTCGTGCACTCGGGCGAGAGCATAAGTATGCGCGCACTATACATCGGCATTCGACCACAGTCTTCGAGTGATTGAATAATTTAAATATACGTTTTTCAAGACTCATTGACACACCAAATGAATGAATAATTTGAACAGCTCCTTTCGAAATTCTCCGAAATCCCGAATGGATGAAGTTAATCGAATAAGGCCTTGCAAGAGTGCCCGAGTGAACGAATACATTCGAAAAGTCGATCCACTATTCGAGTTGAAAGTTCGAGTAATATTCGACATTTCGAGATCGAGGTCACGATCACGCTGTGATGAACACACAGAGAGGGTCGCAGTGTCTGCTATTCTGAGAGCTATGGCCGAGAAAAAGCATCGTTATAGCCCCGAAATGCCCGCTCGCCGCGAAGTAGCCGCCAAATAATGCTTGTCGCTTTTTAGCCTCGAAATATCCGCTAAATAATGTTCGCCGCAAAATAGCCGCCAGAGAAAGCTTGCCGCGAAATAGCCGAGAATCAATGCTCTCCAGGATACGGCGCATTCCAGAGGCATGATTCCTGAAAATTTAGCTTCCTGGCTAAAGTAACGATTTGCAATGCCAGTTAGAAGTGGACAAAAAGTTTCAGAAATATCTTGAAATATCTGAAAAAATGATTCGGCGTAAAATAGCGGTCAATCATAGACCAAATATCGAGAAGTAGTGACAGACGAGGGATCGGATTTCACAAGCTTCTCCGTTAAACTTATCAAAAGAAGCACGCAACGGAAATATTAGGCAAATTTTGGAGGCTGTAATAAAGGAACCAGCGCAGGGTAAGCTAGGTGGAAGCAACGCTCCATTCCATACCGCGCCTGATTTCCTCTTGATAAATTTAACGGAGAAGCTTGTGAAATGAGTGGCCACCAAATCGTACTTTTGGTTATTTCACTTCATTTTCTAGCTTTTTTATCACTCCAGGCTATTTTACGCCAAATCATTATTTAAGACATTTCAAGATATACATGAAACTTTTTGTCGACTTTTAAATGGCACTGCCGAATCGTTACTTTTGTGCCAGGAAGCTAAATTTTCAGAAATTTTACACTATTTTTTTCCGAAGGTTCCCTTTTTGACTTCAAAATGGGAAATTGCTCCACGATTCCCATTTTGGAATTATGAAACATACAACAGACGATATTGTCGTATGAGTACAATTTTTGAAACTTACGACCCACAACCATGAAAAGCACCACTCATTGCCGCATTTTGTGCAACATGTGAAAACTCGATATTATTGATCATTAATATTCGATTTTGCATGATGGGAAATATTTCTCAAACAAATGACTTAGAGCCATTAACAATCAAATATCAGTGCTGCGCTCTACGCAACAGGCGAAAAATCGATATTATTGATTGGTATTTATGATAATGACTGATGAGAAAAATTTCCCAACCTAAAAAGACCATTCCCATCAGCAATCACCACTCGTCGCCGCATTTTTTGCAAAAAGCGCGAAATTCGATAATATTGATTATCGAACGATGACGTGCCATGAGTACGAAATCTTACAAGTTCAGCACTCACCTCCGACGACTTGTATTGATTGGCTGCAGATCCACCCACGCACCCTGATTTCCACAGCCGTAGCATGCCCTAGCAGTTTTCGCGCTCCACGGTTAACTTAGTATGTAAACCCACGATTTTGAGGGACCCTTCAAAGTTAAGGTATCAGTTTCAAGTTGGAATAGGAGAGACCTGCATCCATGTCCAGAATCCTGTCCAAAAATGAGCTTCCTAGCTCAATTTTAAGTGTACCAACAAGATCGCAAGCGCCGCCTGTCCGTTTTGTCCGTTTCGTGAAAGGTCGAGAAATAGCCGGGAAATAGCTCACCAGGAGCCTCTGCGGAGCCTGGTGGGCAAGTTCTCGGCCAAAACTCTCAAAGTGAATCGGGGAGTGAGCGGAAATTCTCCAGTCGACTGCGGGCAGTAAGAATGCTGAAGAAAATGAGTCGTTTCTCAGCTTTCTCTTGAATCGTTTCTGAAAACAAAGTCTAGAGATACTATGAATTATGATAATTATTAGCACCGTCAGCTGACCTGCGCTGGCTTCTTCCGCAGCGTTGAAGCGATGAGGAACGTCGATGTAGAGGGAGTGCACAAGCCCCCCTTGTCACCCGCACACGCTGCTACAGTAATAGAACACTGCAGCGCGGTCTGTGGTGAGCCCATTCTCTCCCACCCCATGCGACAGGCATCGACTTTTGCATAACCACCGTCCAGTTGTTCGTACCACCGGCGATCATGCTCAGAGACGGTGAGTTTTTCATCTATTTCTCTGCTGTTTTCAGTTGTTTTGGCGATAATTTAAATGTCGTTCGTATTGGCTAAAGGTTAGGGTATACATGAAGCTTTGCAGAATCCTCCGCGCTACCAAGAATTCAAGAAAACATCTGTTCTCTTTTTTCTACTTCTACTGTCTCTACTGTTCTACTGTTTCGAATTCATGGGTCATTTACCCGCATCCCATCACGACGACATCTTAATTATCACCGAAACAACATAATACGGCGAAAAAAGCACAAAAACTTCTCTGAGTATGATCGATGCCTGCCACATGGGGTGGGAGAGAACGGGCTCGTCACAGACCGCGCCGCAGTGCTGCGTTACTGTAACAGCGAAGGCGGGTGAAAAGGGGAACTTGTGCACTCCCGAATAAAGGCAGTATACCATCATTGATTCCCCTAGAGGGGCGCCTTATCCTTCCCTGACGACTGGGGCAAAATCACCCTAAAACAAAATCCTTTGAATGACAAATCATATGAATACCCAGTCGCTTAAAGGCACAGGACACCCAAAAAATTAAATTTCCGATTTTATGCTTATCTTGGAGAGAGTCACACGCTGATCACAGTGGTATCTCTAAAATCGTCCAAGACCCCCTTTGAACAGAGTTATGGCTCTTCAAAGATGCCTAGATTTTGAGGGTGAAAAATTGGTGGACGAGTTGTCTCAAGCCTGTATTTCTCTTCATTCGCAATGGTTGCGTGAGAGAAAGTCAGGATAAGGAGCCAGTCCGGTAATGGACTGAAGAACGACAACTTGTTGGATTTCATCCATCCATCTAGCCGCTATCGAGTTTGGAAATCTGTTAGGGGGTCGGGCCTGTGGTGGTGAGCGAAGGGGGTCGGGCCTGTGGTGGTCGCTTATATCTCGCTTATTAGGAGGAATTGAGATCTCGCATCCGGCACGTGTTATACAGGAGGGGTCTTCTACACAATTACATGAAAATCTCAAAATTCTTATCTGAGGGTGTACTGTGCCTTTAAATCGCTGCAGTAGTCACTGGCAATGAGTTGTATGACCCGTAACTCTAACTGAGAATCCAGAAAAACTCACTCACAAAAAAGACCTCATTTGCAGTATGACGTTTTGAAAGTTTCCCACTTTAGAGGAAACGGAACAGGCTGCGTCGAATTCGAATGTGGTGCAGAAATTCCCGAATGAATAGCATATTTGAATAAAAGAATAATTCGAAGTCCCGAATGCATCGAATGTCCAAGTATACCAAAAATTTTAATTTCCAAAGTAATCGAATATTTGAGTAACCCGAAATTTAAATTCCCGAATAAGTCGAATTTTAAAATATAACCAAAATTTGAACTACCGAATGATTGGGATATTCAAATAAAACCAAAATCTGAGTTCATGAATGAATCGAATATTCGAATAAACCCCAAAAATCGAATTCACTAAGGAATCGAATATTCGAAGCTCCAATATTCTAAATATTAGAATAATATTCAGATAATTATTCGATCCGTTTCGATTAACTCTTATACGCACGGCTGCATCCTGTTCTCAGTTTTTATCAAACAAGGTATAGCCGCCTCATCAAATCTGGCCGAGTGTATGAATGACGCGCTTTCGCCGGAGGTGGCTTAAACGCAGTGGTCGAGATCAAAGATGCTTGTCTTCTTTTCCTCTCTAAACCCTCTTCTGGTTTTCGAGTATTAGGACCTATGAGAAAAAATAATGAAAAAACCGCGGTTCTGAGCCACTTTTGAAGCCTGAACTTTTGAAGCCTGGACGAGAACACTCCACATCATCGGCATCGATGTTCTCTAATAACGAGAACATCAACTGGCTTGAAATTGAATTTCAATCACTGAACACTGACTCATCTAGTCAACAACATTGACTGAAGTGCTTGTTTTCATTGTTCAATTGATTTACTAGGTAAATTTGCATTTATCCCTTCCTCTGAATGTCGATAAATTTCGACTGCTGTGCATGAGACAGCGATCTTTTTGGGCGGCTTTGTGCACGTGTGCACGAACTGGCATCTTTGGGCCCTAGAAACTCCAATCCTAGCCCGATTCTCACCGCGCTATCTCCATAATTTTTCAGCTGTTTTTGATCTAAGCTGATTTTCGCAGTTTTTTCGATGACGTTATCATCGTGACCACTGCCTTTAAACGGTGCTGTATACGCGACGTCGCCGTCATCACGTTTTTCAGCCATCAATGGATGAACAACTCCCGTTCCATGTTCATTTATTCGACTAGAGTGAACGAGGCAACAGTGTACAAAAATATTTGCAAAGCGTTGAATCTCTGTACACACACTTTCTACGAGATTAATCCAGTCTTACGGTCTTGGCTGTGTTAAATGCGCTATGCTTCAATGTGCAGTGAACACCAGGGACGTTTGAGAGGAAAGGAATAAGTGAACAGCGAGTTTGATGACTATCGATACTCAGACGACTCTCGGCTCCGAGCTGTTTGACAGATCGGCTCGTTGTCCATATCTGCTGGTCGGCTCCTGTTACTGTCCGGACCGCTGCTGTTTCTTCCGAGCCACTGCTGTTGCTGTCCGGGTTCCTCTTGTTTGCCCGAACAGCAACAGAGGTGATTCGGGGATTGGGAGAACGCGTCGAACTGTCAGGTGGCTCCGATTCCTGTGCGGTACAGAAAAATCGTCTGAGTAGGTCATCTTCCTCCACGCCATGCTGCTACTGCCACACAATCAAAGTCGCAATGAATTGCGAGCTCGTTAATAGAGAGTCGTATGGGATAGTGCAATTCTGATCACTAAAATTAGCTAATTTGCTATAACTCAATCAATCGTGGTCACAGAGCGCATTTATAGCGACAGTGGAGCGGCAATACCACATCGCCACACAAGCTGAAAGGAGTGCAGGCAACGAAAGTCATGGTAATAATCTCACAAACGAAGACGCTCTTCGTATCTGGCATGGCCGGAATCAACGTTGTCTCTATGACTCTGCGGTTTCTTACAAAATCGCTATCGTTACGCACAAGATATACTCTTGTGTTGCGTTCGGCAAGTTCTGTGTACAGACGCGCTCTAATCCGGGAACAACAAGATGATAAGTAGACATTTTCTTCTTCTTCTTCATTGCAGCCTTATTGAGGGTTTTGTCATAGGTTGAGAAACTGGGCGACCAGTAATGGATTCGTCCATAAATTCATTACGGTCAGCGTGGTGGGTCTCTCCGGACATTTGAAAAGGTGTGCAGTATCATGGCCGAGGCAGCCGCAGTCCGGTAAAACATCTGATATGCTGCTGTCTATTTTGCTGACGTAGGACATAAACATGGTAGAATGACCACAGCGCAGCGATGCCAGGGTGCACCTGGCCCTTATTCCGAGTTGAGCCTCGGATTTGCAGTCTTGGGGCGGTACTACCCCCAATATGGGATTAATGGCCTCCTTTTCCAGATGACACCGTACGAACTGTGTGCACTCCTCGCGCAACAGACGGAGTCGTTCTTGCTGTGGGTCGTCCCATCTTTGCAGATCGAATTTGCTGGGAGCATCGCCGAATGGCTTTCTGATGTCTCTATCACTGACAGGGTTCAGCACTCTCCAAGAGGGCGATTTGGTTGTTTGACAATGTTGATGAGAAATTGTTGGGCCTGGAGCTGACAGTGCTACCTTACTGGTAATAAGCGGGTTTCAGCATGCAAGTGATCGACTGGGGAACTTCTTGCACATCCGGTGGCGATTTGAAGAGCTGTATTCTGTATGCGTTGCATCTTAGTCCGAGAGGATTCCGAAACTAGATGCTGAAAACTGGTTCGGCGTATTCTAGTGCAGGCTGGAGAATCGCCTTATACGTTGTTATAATGGTTTCTTTGCTACTACCCCATGATGTGCCGCCCTGGGCTACAAGCACGAAAAACTTCGCTTGAACCATAGCCTGCTTCTGTCCCGTCTTCTTATGGAACTTGAGCGATGGATCGAGCACGAGTCTGAGAAGTTTTGGGAAGCGGGCCGCAGGCAAACGATCTCCATTCCATACGACATACGGATGTGCGCTGTGTTCAGATGGGTCCGTTGTGAGTACGGATACCGATGACTTTGACGCAGAAATCTTCAGCATTTTGCGGTCAAAGAAGCTTTTCATTGTAATCAAGCACCCGTTAATCTTAGCGGCGGCCACATTTATGTCCAGATCACGACACAAGACAGTCATATCATCAGCGTAAGCGACCACCTTGATATCTTGTGGAGGGGCGAGCATATCTTCGAGGTACAGACTGAAGAGAGCAGGTGACAATACCCCGCCCTGTGAGACCTCAGCTGCAATCGGAATGCTGTTTGAGACATGATTCTAGAACGTCACTCCAGCCCGTCTTCCCTTAGCGAATGCAGCTATCCAGCGCTTTTGCCATGACGAGATTGATGACTCCAGTAAGTTGTTTGATAAGATAACAAGATTCACTGTGTCGAAAACCTTAGTCAGATTAAAGGCAACTGCTACAGTTCTCTGCGGCTTATAGGCGTTGCAACCATCAATTGCACAGCTGGTAATTTCTAACAAAGCTGTCGTGGTGGAATGCATTTTTCTCAATCCATGCTGAAACACTTGTCTCTCGTCGTGTTCGGCCAGGTCTTTGACGATCAGCTTTTCAGCTACTTTAGCAAAAGAGGACAACAAGCTAATGGGCCGATATCCCTTGACTGAAGCTTGGGGCTTGCCAGGCTTCGGCAACGGCACGACGTTTGCCGTCTTACAATTCTGCGGGATAGTACACGACTTGAACGAGGTGTTTATCACATCAGTGAGAAGCGCTGGTAGGTCAGTGGATATCTTCTTCAAGACAGCAGGACATATCCCATCAGGACCAATAGCTCTAGAGTTCCGCATTTCCTTTATAATCTTCTCAACTTGCGTCGTAGTAAACGCTTCGGCCGTGCTCACAAAATGGAGGCGGCACAGCTCTCTTACAGTCACTCTATTCTGCGGACCTCGTTTAGCACTGGTGATGGAAAAAAAATTTCCTGAGCGCATAAGCGGCTTCCTTTTCTGATTTGAATACGCCGTTGTCGAATTCGATTGAGGAGACGGTGGCGGGTGAGCTTCTACCCGAAAGCTTCCGTAAAACCTTCCAAGTAGATGCACTGTCCGTCTTAAAAACCGAATTCCCGGTGAACTTCTCCCACTCTTCTTTCTTCTGTCTGTCCAAATCCTTTTTGATCTCGCTGTCAAGCTCAGCAACCGCGGGGTCCAGATGATTAATTGCTCTCCTCGCATCTCTCGTTCTAATTTTGTCGATGATGTCTCTGTTGACATTCGGATAGAATGTCTTGACGCGACCGATAGGAATAGCTGCATTTTCGGCCTTGCGGATTGCGTCTGATAAATGGCCCTCTTTCTGGTGCACGCTTCCAGTCCACGGGTAATCTGCCGATAGGCGAAGCGCAATTTCACTGAACAGGCGCCAGTCTGCTCGGACTAAATTAAGATAAGAACGTTGGCGAACACCAGAAAAGGGAGCGAGAGAATTGGATAGATGGATGTGGACAAGGACAGGAACATGGTCACTTGGCAAAGTGGTTGAGGTGGACCATGAGCAAGAGTTAGAGAGGCTGGACGAGACAAGAGATATGTCTGGGCTAGAGGATCGGCCGTTGGCAGGGAGACGAGTGAGCTGATCATCGTTAAAATTACAAAGTAGCACTCATCTGCCCATTCTTCGACGTCATTTTCTCTAGCATCAGGACCGAGAGACGAGCAAAAGGTGTGAGCGTTGAAATCACCCGCGAAAACGACCGAGGATGAGAGGGAGCAGTCGCTCAGCTGCTTGAGAAGTGGGATAAGATTGTAAGATGAAGGGAATGAAGTTGTAGGTGGAATGTATATGTTGAAAAGAGAAAAGGGTGTCTTTAGGGGGAGATGGATTGGCAGGAACTCGAGAGTACTGTTCTTCTCTGGGCCAAATTCCCGTCCGCAATTGCGTCTCGACACGCTTTGCGGCCGCGCGCTTCCGAGTCGGAACAGTTTCCAGAGCCGCAGCCGCCGATCTGTTGACTCTAGGTGGATCATGGGAACAGGAGACTAAACAAAATTGGAGAAAACTGCATAAAAAAGCCATATCGAGTCGCATTTGGCGCTGGAAACTCGAATGACTCGAGCGCGTGCGGTCGCAAAGCGTGTCGAGATGCAGTTGCGGACCGGATTTCAGCCCAGAGAAGCACGGTACCGTCCGTGTGGGTGCTGGAGATGAGGTGTGAGGGAAGTGAAGATAGAACGAAAGTAGAATTTCCTCCGCCGAGAGATGACCTTGGAGCATGGTAAGAAGTGTAGCCTGGGATATTAGGATGAGGATAAGTAGGGGATGGGGAGAGCTTGGTTGTTTGAGCCATGATCACATCTGGATGGTAAGTGCGTGCGAAGAGAGAGAGAGAGTTCAGAAAGCTTGGCACGAAGGTCATTTAGATTGATATGCACAATGGAAAAGGGGCGATTTGAGATAGAGGAATCTGGGTTGGAAGGTGAGGAGCATAATACACAACGAAAAGATGAGTTATGATGCCTCACAGAACTTAGACCCGAACAGGGAGGTGCACCCACCTTTGGCATCCGAAGCACTGGAAGCTGGTATGTCTCCAGTTAACATCCTTGCCGCATGTGGCGCATAGGTAAAATACCCGCGCTAAGTTTTGTAAAAACGCGGAGCATCTGGCAAACTTGGCAAAAAGCGTCCGATGCATGTAACTTTGTTCAATGAAGATTTTTTTTGAATTCCGAAAACGCTATCAAATTCACAGAATAAACTG
Source organism: Aplectana chamaeleonis (assembly GCA_029168955.1). Lineage (NCBI taxonomy): Eukaryota > Metazoa > Nematoda > Chromadorea > Rhabditida > Cosmocercidae > Aplectana > Aplectana chamaeleonis. The sequence continues at coordinate 110,636 of JAPDOI010000881.1, forward strand.
CTACCTGATCATGTCACTTGTGGGCCGAAGTTCCCTAAGAGCACTTCGTTTTAGAAGGAAATAGTCTTTGAAATCGTTTTTCAAAAAACTTCGCGCGCGGCGAGTGCGGCGAAACTTTGTGCAGTATCTGTACAAGTAATGGAAGATCAATGTGTATGTTTTCTTCGAAAATTAGGTGCTGGTGAGAGAATCTCGAGGTTCGTTCAGGTTCAATTTTTAAATTCCTTAATTAAACACGCTTGAGAACTATCTGAAAAGTCGGAGTCTTGTTGCGAAATCCCCGGACTCAAAAATGAAGGATTTCAAAAATTCAACCTAAAAAAAACCTTGAGATTCTACCACTTGCGCCTAATTTATGAAGAAAACATACAGAATGCTCTTCCATTACTTGTATAAATACTGCTCCAAGTTTCGCCGCATTCGCCGCGCGCGACGTTTTTTGAGAAACGATTGCGAAAATTATTTCCTTCAAAAACGAAGTGCTCTTAGGGAACTTCGGCTCACAAGTGACATTATTGGGTAGCAATTTATTCTGTGAATGTGATAGCGTTTTCAGAATTCAAAAAAATCTTCATTCAAAAAAGTTGCGCGCATCGGACGCTTTTTTGCCAAGTTTGCCAGATGTCCCCGTTTCTACAAAACTTAGCGCGGGTATTGTACTTCTGAGCGGGTCCAGAATTCCTCTTCACGCCGGCCCTTTGCAGGAGAATCCGGAGGAACGCTGCGGCCGGCCAGCACCTCTACCATGACAAAAACCCTCTTTGTGGAGGGAATGACGTCGGTTTGCACGGAGGCGGTCTTCTTTCCTCCACACTGCCACAGCACGAACGTAGGACATCTCGGCATCAAGACATTTTCTTCAATGACTATGTCATTGTAGCTAAGTGGTTTATTGAGCGAGAAAGTCACGTTCTTCTGCTACAAGGAGCTCATTTCAAGGGCTAAGCCAAACGGAGGACCAGCTTCTCCAACCACCTTCTGATCAACCATCTGCAACGTTCGTTTGGCTTCACCAGAAGACAAGTGGCCCAGTCCTTCGAGACTCAGCCAGCAAGTATTGGCGACTGTTCGAATCATTCATGATGAGCCTCTTCTCAGAGCAATCGCCGTTTGGAGCGGACCCGGAGAGAAACGCCAGCGATCTCTTTCTTCAATCCGAGTAAAAATGGTCTATCTATTACGGGCGACCGCGGCAGCTCTCCGGACGACCGCGGTTCTGCTCGCAGCGATATGGGTCGAATTTCCTACCGCAGAAATTTCTTTATTCCTTTTTATTTTCAAGAGGAGGAAGCCTCGTACGAGGATACGGTGCTTGTCACAGCATGTTTGCAGGTAAGTTAATCCTGTCACAACTCGCAACAAGGGTACCATCCCCGGCATGGTGCACAATGAGGAAGCCTTCCTCACCACAGGCCATGAGGGATCTCTCGGCGAACAAAGATTGTCCTGCGAAGAGTGACCCAGAGTGAACTCTCAGGAGTGTCTTCGAAAATTCAATTGCCCGTAGGCATGAGGCCAATGGTATACATTTGCGACACTCCGTCGCGTCGCTCTGTAGAGCGACAACGACAGTGGTAACGACATGCATCGGCAAATCTGCAGTATGCCAGCCCTCTGCGACACGTCGCTGTGACGAACATGCGACAACTGTTACTACGACGGCCAGTGACATTACTCCGATGCTGGTTTGTGCTGAATGTCATGACTGTCGCTAGTGACAGAGACAATGTCCCCACTTGTCTGAGACGAGGCTGTTACTTAGGATCTAAACAGATGTTACATGGACTCTATTTAGTTGTTACATCAAATCTAGTAAGTCGACAGCAAACATGACATGATCTAGCACATATGAAACACAAATGATAGATCGAGACCAGTGTTCACTCACTCATGTAAACATGCACTTTGAACTCTGCATTCTTGTATCTCTGTATCTCTTATCACTCACTAATGACCTTAACCCCAACTCTTGATTGATAAGATAAGGTCGCCTATAAAAGGAGGCCTGGTCTGTGATATGGAATCTTCTCGGCATCTCATCTCGCCTGTGCTCCCGCACCTGCAATCTCTCCGCCGTCCACATTTTATTGCTGCTGCTTCGACTAATAAATATTTCGACTACACCAGCAGACTACGGACCTAACGGTGGCGACCAAGGACTGGAATCTAACTCAATGGCGACCTCTTCCGAAGAACATCACCTCTGTCCACTGAACTTCTTGGTTTAATGGATCAAGATTCGCAGCACCATTAGCAGCCAACTGTCAATCCAGCAAAGGAGTTCGACCAACTAGCCGGCCGCATGGCTGAGTTTAAGTACGATCCAGACGCTGATATCACATTCAATGCTTGGTATCGGCAACACGAGGATATCTTTTCTGTCGGTGCCCAAAGTCTCGATGAACCGACCCGAGTCCGCCTGCTCCTTCACAAGTTCGATCCAATATCATACGAGGAATACATCAACTACATCTTGCCGCAAACCCTGAAGGATGTCAAGTTCGACGGAGCAGTAAGCACATTCAAGGACTTGTATGGGCCGCAGTAGTCGCTTTTCAATGCACGATATACATGTATGAAGCTGAGAAGGGAGCCAAGAGAAAATTTTGCCACTTGTGCTGGACGTGTGAACCGAGAATGCGCCCGATTTAAGCTGTCGGAATGCAACGAAAACCAGTTCAAATGTCTGATCTACGTCTGTGGTATACAATCCACCAAAGATGCCTTTTTTCGACTCAATTTACTGGACAAAATCGAGGCTGATTCGACGTGTTTAATTCAAATGCTCACTGAAGAATGCAGAAGTCGCACCAACCTTCGACGCGATACGAAGATGATTGAAGACGGCGCTCTAGCAGTACACTCCATCAAACAGTCTCTTCCAACCCGGCCGGCCCGTCCACAGTTGTCCAGCCGTGGTCGACAAAACAAGCAGTTGACAACAATCAATACCGGAGTTAAGACACATCATCGCAGCTGCCACCATCTCCATGATGGTACTGCGAGTACCATAGCATGCATTTCGTCCGAAACTGTTCGTATTGAAATCATAAGTGTGCCGACTGCGGGAGAACCGGACACAAGGAAATTCTGTGACGTAGTCAAAAATCAAAACAGGAAGCCACTTCCACCCCGAACCCGTGGTCACGCAAAGCAGCAAATGAGACGGCCCATTGCAATCTATACGGTATTCGGCATTGACAGGATAGATGCTATGCAAGGATAACTGTTGACAATCAAGAGATCAGCTTCCAAGTCGACAGCGCTTCTGATGTCACTGTAATCAACAATGCAACCTGGATACTTATGGGCAAAACAGAACTTCAACCAGCGACCTTCATCGCCTACAGCGCTTCAGTAAATTGAATTCAGTTGCTGGGCCACGTTACTGCACCTACAAATTCAAGGACGCTTTAGCGGAAGGAACGTTCTATGAGGCAAACACTCGGAAAACCTGGTTGGATCAGAATGGATCTCAAAAATGGACATCTACGCCTTGATGGATTCTTTTCCAAGCTAGGATACTCCAGTGCCCGTAGTCGTCAGTCCTAGAGCTGCAGCAACTTCGAGCGCAACTATCGCAGAAAAGCTACAAAATCAGTATCCTGAAGTTTTCAACAGCAAACTTGGACTCTACAAGTTCTCGGAGGCTACACTTTAGCTCAAATCAGGAGCAAAACCAGTCTTCCGCCCCAAGCGCCCAGTACCCTACTCCGCTAAACCAGCGATGGATACGGAACTTGATTGATTGGAATCAATTGGCTTGATTTCAAAGGTCAATTGGGCCAGTAGCAATCCCTCGGAAGGTGGCAGCTACCGGCTGTCACTGCGTGGTGACTGGGTCAATCACGTCTCGGCTATCAATATGGACGGGCCGGCATAGAAATGCACAGGCGGCGCTCAAGTTAATGACCATTGCAGTCAGCCACCTGGGAGCAGTGAGCGTTCTTTTGTGAGGTGGCTGACTGCAAGAAACGGGTGGTGACTTCGCTCACCGCCGCAGAGGAAAGAGAAATAGCGCGCGGAGCGAAGAGGAGCTGGGTCGATACCGCGGTCATAGGGTCGAGCACGTCCAATAGTGATGACTTTTTGAGCCAAGTGCGCTCCAAGAAAGGGCAGTGGAGCGCTTGCGATCCGACCAGTCCGCTGTCCACTTAACACCCCAGCACAGCACGGCGGCCTATCTCGTTGTCTAGGTGGGCAAGGAAAAATTGGACCCGCCGGCTGGCGGCCATCCAGCTCCGCTGCCAGCTGATAGGAATGACAGGCGAAACGTTCGAAGGTTTTATTGATGTTTAAATGATTCCTGGCGAAGATTAGTGGGAGATTAACGTCAAATTGTACGTAGCTGTCATGAACCCTTCTTCTTTATAGATTTTACGTGCTTTAGTCCTATGCTAAGCTCAACTTCCAATTCCTAAAAGTTGCTGTGGCCATATTCAACCATTTTCAAGTTTTTTTTTCAATAATCGCTCACCACAAATAATAAAATCAGATTTGCTTAGAAAGCCATCTAAGAAATATGGCTGAAAAACGGTTTCGTTTTTCAGAAAATGCATGAAACTTACGTGATCCGCGTGTACTAGTTACTAAATGCTGTATAATAGTTCATCTAAGTGCGGCTTTTATCTAAACATCGTTTTCCTCTTTCGCTTCAAGTTCACTTCTTTCTATGTTGACTGGGGAGCGTGAAACAGACTAAGGAGATAAACAGTTCATAATTCAAAAAATCCTTTGAGTTTTTTGGTACATTGTGAGAAAAACACGAGGTTTGCTCCTCGAAAATCATACTACGAAGTATTGTGTATCGTGGTTCAGTGGTAAGAGGTCATCCAGCAAAAAAATTTCAGAATTGTTTTTTGAATCTAACATTCTCTCGCTTTGGTGATTTTAGAGAAAAGTCCGAAATATCATCATCTAAGATTGGAAACTTATTAAATCTGAAAGATAGACACGTTCGCGCGCTCCCGAAACCTATATTTACTACTGCTAGTTCGATCAAAGTTGCAATGAATACGAAGAACTGTGGAGGGAGTGTATGTAGGATAACAGAAAGGGTCCCTCACACATGAACTTGTGGCCTAGTGGTTTAAGGCGCTGTGTTGGGCAGCCGTCTCGTAGGTTGGTGCGGTGCTGGTTCAAATACGTCGACTAGTGAGAGTTTGCATTCAACGCTACTCTTCAAAAATGACTCTCGTTCTGAGGTCGCGACCTTAAAGGCAGCATACACGCTCATAAACGTGGTTGGGATTACAATGTGAATCGAACCGTATGGCTTACAACATGATGCCTACGGATTTTGAAGTGTCAAAAATGACCCACAATGCCGCTACATAAGTTAGAAGTTAGCCCCGCCCTGTATTGACACGCCCCCTGTATTTGCTGTTTTGCTCCAAAGCAGGGCTGCTGGGTCATCTTCGCCGTTAGTGACGTGTGTGGTTCACTTGCTAGGCAACCTACTAATAGTACCAACGATGAATGTTACCCAGCAACCATGCGTTGCAGGAAAAGCGCAAATACAAGGGGCGTGAAAATACAGGGCGGGGCCAACTTCTAACTCATGTAGCGGCATTGTGGTCGTTTTTGGCACTTCAAAAAGCGTAGGCGTTGTTATAAGGACCATACCATTTTATTTCCTTAGTTATCTCAATCACGTTTTCGAGCGTGTATGCTGCCTTTAAGAGGCATCTAGGCGTCACCGACCTCAGGTTGGCTGCCGAAGCATCTAGGCGTCACCGACCTCAGGTTGGCTGCCTCTTTAAAGTCACCACATTTAGGGATTGCTACTGGCCCTGCTAAAACTGGGCCGCTCCCATAGTCATCGTCAAGAAGTCGAATGGCACCGTGCTCATCTGTGCTAACTTCTCAACAGGGCTCAATGATGCTCTAGACCTGCTCCAATATCCACTTCCTCTACCTGAAGACATATTTGCAACTCTCAATGAAGGCTAGTACTTCTCGATCAATTTGGCCCATGCGTATCTTCAAGTGGAAGTCGAAGAAAAATCAAAGGAGCTCCTGACTATCAACATACGTCGCGATCTATACCAATACAACCGGCTAACATTTGGAGTCAAATCAGCTCTTGCAATTTTTCAACAAATTATGGATGCGACGCTCGCCGGGCTGGGTGGTGTGGTCACATATCTCGATGATGTCATTATAGTTGGATCTACAATGGAAGAGCATAACCGCAATCTCCACGCATTTTTCAAAATACGGCTGAATGAATGCAGATTCGCTGCAACAAGGGTCAACTATCTTTGATACATCATCGACAAAGATTTCCGCCAATTACGATCCGCAGAAAATCGATGCTATTCAAAATATGCCAGCACCTGGGGATCATGCAGAACTTCGCTCATTCCTTGGACTTTTAAGCTACTATGGTAATTTCGTCAGCAAAATGCGTAATTGGTGAGCTCCACTCGACGCCCTACTGGCCAAGAATGCGAGTTTCGTATAGAATGAAGCATGCACAACAGTTTCAACCGAGCAAAAGCAGTTCTCGCCTCAAACTTACTTCTGGCTCACTACGGTTCAAAACAAACACATATCTTTAACTACGGCACATTCGCCGTGATTTCACATCGCTATCCGGATGTATCTGAAAAGGCGATTGCACACGCATCCCGTTCTCTCATCCCAGCTGGGAAGAACTACAGTCAAATCGAGAAAGAGGCGCTTGCTCTCTTATTCGCGGTTCAAAAGTTTCACAGGATGCTCCATGGACGTAAATTCACTCTGCTGACCGATCACAAGCCTCTTCTTGCGATTTCCGGCTCAAAGAAAGGTATTCCAGTATATACCGGCAACATATAACAGAGATGGGTAACTACACTACTCAGATCTTCTTCTTCTTCTTTAGCGTTTGCCCCGCTTGATTGCATGGTCCGCATAGATGGTTCGTTGGCACAACTTTTCTCGTTCGTGCGCCTGATCAGGATGTATACCAGCAGCCCTCAGATCGCTGTGCAACGCGTCCAGCCACCGCTGCTTCGAACGTCCTTTTTGTCTCGTGCTCAGGATTTCTAAATCAAGAGCGATCTCTTGAACAGAATCGTCTTCACCACGCAGAACATGACCATACCATCTCAATCTTGATTCACGGAGCTTTTCAGCAATGGGAGCAACACCAAATCGCTTCCGGATGATGGCGAGCCCGTTCCTCCTAGTTGGTGCCACTGGAGACTCCCCGGCAACTGTCGGGGTGAGCTGATCACGGACACTCAATAACCGGCGACAGGCCTTTTTGCGTGTCGGGCCGGCCGATGGACGACCAATGTCACATCTCATGGTGGTGGCTCATGGATCTCGTACAAAAGCTACGGCGTCCACGGGAACCGACGCTCATTCACAAGGTCCGGTGAGCGAGGAAAGTATACGAGGGTCTCTGATACAAGGATGGCACCAGAGGGCAACTAAGCTAGTCCAAAAGTCCTGCAACGTCACTAAGACCCGCGTTGCAACGCTGAACGTGGGAACGTTGTCGGGTCGCTCGTGTGATTTAGCAGCCGCACTCGAGCGTTGCTGGATTGATTTGTGTGTTGTCCAGTAGACGAGATGGTCCGGCAGTAATTCGAAAGACGTTGTCCGGCAGTAATTCGAAAGACGTTGAATGTGGTTTCAAAGCTATCTATAATGGAGGACCGAGGACTGCAAGCGGAGTTGCAGTAATTGTTTCTCAACGATTTCAGGATTCGATTGCTGAAGTGGAGCGTTTTGATGACCGGCTCATGAAGATGGTTGTTCTCACTGAGGAACATCGTTGCCATGTGTTCTGGGCTCATGCTCCGCAGACGGGATGCTCCAATCACGCGAAGGATGATTTCTGGGCGCTGTTACACGAAAAGAGCGCAGAAGTTCCGCCAGAAGACACCGTAATCGTCGCAGGAGATTTGAATGGTCACGTTGGTGCGACAAAGGAGGGGTATAGCTGTCATGGAGGCCTTGGTTACGGAACACGCAATGACGATGGGGAGCGCATTCTTGAGTACGCAGACTCGAATAATCTCGTCATCACCAATACAAGCTTTCGTTAGCGTCCTTCGCACCTGCATTCTTGTTTGACGTTGCGATCGGAATCTCGTCACCGATGCAAAGGTTTTACATTTCGAGACGGTCGCCACTCAACATCGACCGTTGATTTGCTCCATCAAAATTTCCCCACCGAAGGAAAAGCATCACGAACGCTGTGGACCAGCTCGTATCAAGTGGTGGCGACTGAAAGAACACGAGCTTGACTTTGTTCCGCAGATTCAGCTTCCTACGGTTACCACAGTCGAGGAAACATGGCAAAACGCAACTGCGGCCATCGCAGAGAAGACACGATCTGCTCTGGGCGTAACAAGACCTGGTCTTCGTAGGATAGATAAGCAGACATGGTTATGGACGAACGATGTCAAGGCAAAGGTGCGCGAGAAGAAGCGTCTCTACCACGCTTTTTTGGACCACAAGACAAATGAGAACTGGTAGAAGTATCGTGCTTTTAAAAAGGATGCCAAACGAGCCGTAGCCGTTGCGACAGCTGCTCACTATGATGACGTCATCAGGGAGTTAGACACGAGGGATGGCGAACGCCTGGTTTATCGTCTTGCCAATTCTCGTCGACGCCAAGCGGAAGACATTGAAAAGTTCCATGGCTTCAACGATGAGCGTGGAGAACTGCTGATGGATTGCAAAAAGGTATTGGAGCGATGGCACAGCCACTTTGAGAGAATCCGTACGGAAGAATTCGATCATCCCCCCATCCCGCAAGCAGCGCCTTGCAGTTGACGAAGTGAAAGCGGCTTCGAAGCGGATGAGACCTGGTAAGGCTACTAGGCCTGATGATATCGCAGCCGAGCTGTGGAAGTCAAAACAATAAAGTTCAGCAGTTTGGCTGACACAGTTCTTCAACCAGGTCGTCACAGAGATGAAAACCCCGGCGGACTGGCAACAGATCACAACTATTCCAATCTGGAAAAGGAATGGCAGCCCCGCCGACTCTGACAATTACCGAACCATACGCCTACTCTCTCACAGCATGAAGATATTCGAGCAAGTTATCGATGGTCGAATTCGAGAAATCGTGAAGCTGTCCAATAACCAGCGTGGATTCGTTTCTTCGTGTGGCACTACCGATGCCGCAAGACGCCGCAAGACTCCTGGCTGAGAAACATCACGAGAAGAAGAAATCGCTTCATTTTGCTTTTATCGATTTGGAGAAGGCCTTCGATCGTGTTTTGCATGAGGTTATCTGGTATGCTCTGCGAGTGCATTCTGTCCCTGAACAACTTTTTGAGTGGATGCGAGTTCTCTACAGCGACCCAAGGAGCCGCGTACGAGCTGCCGTTGGCAAGACGAAAGATTTTCCGCTTTCAAAGGGTGTGCACCAAGGCTCAGCCCTATCTCCACTGTTGTTTGTCATTGTTATGAATGCAGTCACAAAGAACCTGCAGAAGCCAGCACCGTGGACGTTGCTCTATGTGGACGATGTGGTGCTGGTGTTGGAGGACAAAAGTGATCTCGAGCAACAAGCACAGATCTGGAATTATCGTCTTGCACATTTCGGCCTTCGACTTGACGTCAGGAAGACCGAATACTTGACAACCGATGCAGATGAGTCAGGCACTATTAGTATAAATGGCACGAATCTACCGCGTACGGATGCTTTCAAGTATCTTGGATCGACAATAACTGCTGACGGGGGCATTGTACATCAGATAACTGCCCGTATCAATGCTGCTTGGTCTAAATGGCGTTCAACAACCGGTTTCTTATGCGATAAGAAGATTCCTGATCACCTGAAGTCCAAAGTGTACAGGTCTGTAATACGACCTGTTGCACTCTATGGAGCTGATTGCTGGCCAGCGACCAAGGAGGCAGAACGCCGCCTGAGCGTCATGGAAACGAAAATGCTGCGATGGAGCGTCGGTATTACGCGTCTCGATCACGGAACTACACTACTCGGATACGACTTTGATATCTAGTATCGGTCAACCACGAAATTCGGGCAAGCTGACGCACTATCCAGGCTCATCTCCGCTCACTCGACTGCTGATGGGAATCAAATCGTTGCCGCGATTTCCACGAAAGAGGACGTCGCCAGCATTTTCGCTAAGGCTGTACGAGCTCTATCAAGGACAGCTGAAGAAATAAAGATATCAACAGCAAATGATCAAATTTTACAGCAGGTCAAGCATTACATTAATGGAAAATAAAGACCCGGTCATGCAGTGCTTCTACAATCGTCGCGACTCTATCTCAACGCTAGATGGATGTTTGCTTCTCGCTGAACGTTGTCGTACCAGCTGCTCTACAGCAACGCGTGCTTCGTCAACTACATAATGGGCATCCAGGCATCGTTCGAATAGAAACTCTCACTCGTAGCTGTGCCTACTGGCTCGGAATCGGTAAGGATATCGAGTATACTGTGAGTCGATGTGCGGATTGTTCTGTCATTGCCAAAGCTCCCGTGAAGATGACGCTCGCCTCGTGGCCACTTCCGGATAAACCATGGTCTCGTATCCACATCGATTATACGGGACCGTTTCAAAGAACAAAATTCCTGGTGATTGCGGATGCCTGTTCCAAATGGCCCGAAATTTTCATCACCGATCGCACCACATTAACGGCTACGATTTCTATACTGCGCCAGACATTTGCTAGACACGGATACCCCAAAACACTGGTTTTTGACAATGGCACACAGTTTGCAGCAGCAGAATCCCAAAGTTTTCGCGAGGAAAACAGAATTAATAACATCTTATCGCCCCCATGTCATCCGCAATCAAATGGCCTGGCGGAAAGGTGCGTCGATACATTTGAGAGAAGTTTACTCAAAATGGTGGAGGAACGAACACTGCCCGAAATCCTCCGAACATTTCTTCTCACTTATCGATCAGCACCAACGTCAGCAGTGCAGGGACTGAAATCACCATCCGAACATTGCATTGGACGAGACTTGCGGACGCAGCTCTTTCTCCTGGGCCAGTAGCAATTCCCCAATGTGGTGACTTTAAAAAGGCAGCCAACCTGAGTTCGGTGACGCTCAGATGCCTTCTATGGTCGCCACTTTAGAACGAGAATCATTCTCGAAGAGTAGCGTTGAATGCAAAACTTTCAATAGTCGACGTAATTGAACCAGCACCGCACCAACCTACGAGACGGATGCCCAACCCAGCGCCTTAGACCACTAGGTCACATGTTCATGTGTGAGAACTCTTTCTGTTTTCTTCAATGCGCTCCCTCCACAGTTCTTCGTATTCATTGTAACTTTGATCGAACTAGCAGTAGTAAATATGGGTTTCGGGAGCGTGCAAATGTGTCTATCTTTCAAATTTAATAAGTTTTCAACCTTGGATGATGGGATTTCGGAATTTTTCGCGAAAATCATCAAAGCGAGATAATGTTAGATTTGAAAAACGATTTTGAAATTTCTTTCTGGATAACCACTTACCACTGAACCAAGATAAACAATACTTTGTAGTGTGATTGTCGAGGACCCAACCTCGTGTTCTTTCACAATGTATCAAAAATTTCAAAAGATTTTTTCAAAATATGAATTGTTTTTTTCTTTTGTCTGTTTTACGCTTCCCAGTCAACATAGAAAGAAGTGAGCTTGTAGTGAAAGAGGAAAAAGAAGTTTAGATGAGAGCCGCACTTAGGTGAACTTAGGTACACATTTAGTAACTAGCACACACAACTAGTATCACGTAAGTTTCATGCCTTTTCTGGCGAACGAAACCGTTTTTCAGCCATCTTTTTTAGATGGGTCTCTAGGCAAATCTGATTTTATTTACGGTGAGCGACTATTGGAAAAAAAATCTGAAAATCGTTGAATATGGCCACAGCAACTTCTAGGAATTCGAAGTTTGGCTTAGCATAGGACTAAAGCACGTAAAATCTATAAAGGAGAGGTATTCATGACAGCTACGTACAATTAAACGTTAATCTCCCACTAATCTTCGCCAGGAATCATTGAAACATCAATAAAATCTTCAAACTTGCGCCTGTCATTCCTATCAGCTAGCAGCGGAGCTGGATGGTCGCCAGCCAGCGGGTGCAATTTTCCTTGTCCACTTAGACAACGAGATAGGCCGCCGTGCTGTGCTGGGGTGATAAGTGGACAGTGGACTGGACCGTTCGCAAGCGCTCCACTGCCCTTTCTTGGAGCGCTCTTGTTTTAAAAAGTGAACGTGCTCGACCCCATAACCGCGGTATCGACCCAGCTCCTCTTCGCTCAGCGCGCTATTTCTCTTTCCTCTGCCGCGGTGAGCGGAGTCACCACCCGTTTCTTGCAGTCAGCCACCTCACAAAAAAACACTCACTGCTCCCAGGTGGCTGACTGCAATGGTCATTAACTTGAGCGCTGCCTGTGCATTTCTATGCCGACCCGTTCACATTGATAGCTGAGACGTGATTGACTCACCCACCATGCAGTGACAGCCGGTAGCTACCACCTTCCGGGGGGGGGGATTGCTTGTGGCCCTGAAACCAAGACTGCCGTCGATGCCGCTCACCAACGAATCAATGGAACAACAGTTTAACCGGAAACATGGAGCCGTCTTACAAACGTTCCAGCCAGGTGACCCCGTAAATACTGCAGACAGCACGTCAGTTGGTTGGTTGAATGGAAAGATACTTCATCATATTGGTGGTGTGCTCCTCTACAAAGTGCTCATAGGAAGTGAAATATGGAAGCGACACGCAAATCAACTACGAGTGCGCTATAACGATGACACAAGCGACAACGACTCAGCTAACCTGGACACACTTTTCGGGATAATCGACCTCAACAGTCCGCAACCGACAGTACAGCCAGAAACAGCCAATCACTACCAGGTGGATGCTTCGCCCCTCGTTCAGCAAGCCAGACAGCCGCGAAGGTCCACCCGAAGCCGTAGTTGTTACATAAAATCCAGTAAGTTGACAGGAAATATGACATGATCTAGCACATACTCAGACGTTCGCCGTTGTCTACAGGGCGTCGGTCCGCTCAGAAAGAGTCACCGCTGGCGAACAGGCAGCTCTACGCGGGGTCGTCCCGGTGTGCTGTTAAGCAGGGGACGACGGGCTGTTAAAGAATCCATCGACCAGCATTCCCGCCGAGTGCCACAAATCGATGCAGACCGACTTTTTGTCTACAGGATGACGAATCGGGATGTCTACGGCGGTGCAGGTCAATGGGCTGTTCTACAGAACATCCGCGAGGAGGGGTTCTGGTAGCGCCCGTCAATCAATGTGTCACGAAGATTGTGCCGTCCGAGTTATCACTTTTGGTTATGTTAAATTCGCAATTCCTTTTTTTTCGATGATGCTGTAGACTTCTATAGTAATTCTACTCAATTTTTGATTTGGTGAAATCTGTGATTCGTTTTTAATAACGTCTTTCCCTGGAAGAGGTGTTGGTGTCCTGACGAGAGGTGGACCTCGCGAAGCTCCCCGTGGTGGACCCGGAGGATTCTGTGGTTTACAAAGCTTTCAGCAACCGCCTTCGTAGGCAGATTTCGGTTTTTTCCGTCCGTTTATGTGTGTCATTTGCGACGTCGTTTTAAGATGTTTGAGAGGAATCTCTGATCATTCGATTGTGTTTATTTACCCCGATTCCCATCCATGTTGTCAATACTCGGGGAGGTGCAAATGTAGCTAAAAAAAATGCAGATAAAAAAATAAGCGTAGTTGGCCGATATCGCCTTTTCTGGGTAAAAGCGGAAGCCATTTTAGCGTAGTCCGGAATGAGCGAAATGGAGTACATTGCTGCGTGCTTAAACAAATCGCCGCATTCAATGCGTGTCGAATATGTATCCAACTCCAGTGTTTACACCCATTAAAATGTGTATTGCAGGGACACGTGCTCCAAACAGCACCACGTGCTGCAAAATTTTACCGGAGGAGCACGTGTTGCAAAATTTAATTGCAGGAGCACATGCTGCTAGGTAGTCCAGCGTTATCTTAGCAGCACACCGACATGCAAGTCGGCCAGCTCGCCGAGCACCATCTGGGGCCGCGAGTGGTTGGACGAGGTCTCCAGCACCTGGCCGAGCAGAGCACCGCAAACTAGGGTAATTGAACTAGACAGGCTGCCGCTTTTTTACGAAGTATTCGAATTCCGTATATCATTCGGAAGTCCGTTTTCGAAATATTCAATTATTATTTGAAAACCAAAATTCGTGAGTTTTGAATGATTCGAAATTCCGAAAATCATTCGAATAATTTTTGAATATAACAATTCGGTCCGAGGTATACCAAATAGGCAACCTGGAAAAAAATTGGGACACGAAGAAACATCCTAGTTTTTCTGGTCCACATACAGTTCGGAAATAGAAACTTTTTTATGTTCTGCGATTAGGCCAGAGTCACTCACAGCTTTAGCTAATACTAGCGAGTACAGGCCATAAAACGGCCAATGTCTCACCGTCGACTGCGTACCACGCGCTGCGCGACCGCACGCGCGTCGGAAGCCAACGAGTTTGGCCGCCGCGTGACGAGTTTCGGCCGCCGCGCGGCGGCCTAAACGTCGCGCGGCGGTCAAAACTCGTCGCGCGGCGGCCAAAACTCGTTCGCTTCCGAAGCGCGTGGTACGCAGTCGACGGTGAGACATTGGCCGTTTTATGGCCTGTATATTTTCCAGTCGAATGAATATTTCAATCGAATGATTCGAATATTAATTCGACTGGAAAATTCGACTTCGAAAAGTCGAATATTTGAAAGGTTTCAATTTCCGAATAATTGGAAAAAACGAATATTTGAAAATCGCGAATTCCCGAAATATTCGAAAACCGACTATTCGAAATGTGCCAATTTCCGAATGATTCGAAAACCGAATATTTGAAAAGTCGTTTGCTCATTTCGGACTAAGCTAAAATGGCTTTACCATCAAGTAGTATATAAAGACTGTGACTAACTAGGGAACCTCGCATGGTGTACGCCCGGATCAGAAACCTGATAAATGTTTTCTAGTCAACTCTGGCAAGCTCTCTTCGAATCTGAACTCGGATTTTGCTACGGACATCTGCGTGAAAAGTTATCGTCTGTCTAATTTTGTATTTCCCGCCTTTTTTCTATCAAAAACGCGCATTAGTGTTTGCAAATTCCGTAAACAGGCCTCATGCTCGTGTTTAGCGCCCAATGCTACCTCACTGAGCAAAATTTGGGTGAAGGCACACTTTCCGTAGTTTGTCCAGACTGATAGCGCTTTAAACTTATACGGATTTTTGATTGCGCGCTTATTTATACCTCTACAAGCTTTTGAAAAAATTATTGAAGGTTGGCGCAAACTCGGGCCATATGCTTGCACCGAGTTTGCGCCAACCTCCAAAGAGGATCGCAGAGTCTCATTAGGATCTACGCCTATTTTAGTTTTCCCCTAGAAAATTTGGTTGAGAGGGTACAATTTCTCTGTTCCGGTTAGATTAGAACTGAAATGAAGAAAATCGAGCCTCGTTATCAACCACGTCTACGAGCGTGTATGCTGCCTTTAAGAAGATAAACCTACCTTTCGATTGCTGACGTCATAAGGCGGCTGATGCTCTACTGGGATGGTAATATGAGGTCTACGGGATGTTGATAGGATGTGAACGCGGAATCGGGGATGGAGACTCTCCTCCGATGAAATGTCTACAGCAGAAGCGCTTTCGCGGAGAGGTTGTCTACGGCACCATGGAGGGAGGCGACGGGCAGTTCTCGAGGGGCAATTTCTGCCCTTTTCGGATGTCCACAGGGGGCATTGCGTGAGGTGACATCGCATTCGTGTCCTGTAGACAACGGCCAACGTATGAGTATGAGACACGAATCATAGATCGAGACCAGTGTTCACTCACTCATGTAGTGAGTGAGTGAACACTGGTCTCGATCTATGATTCGTGTCTCATACTCATACTTTGAACTTTGCATCCTTGTATCTCTGTATAACTTATTACTCCCTAATGATCTTGACCCCGACACTTGATTGATAAGATAATGTTGCCTATTAAAAAAAGGCCCGGCCTGTGATATGGAACCCTCTCGACATCTCATCTCGCCTGTGCTCCCGCACCTGCAATCTCTCCGCCGTCTACATTTTATTGTCGCTGTTTGAACTAATGAATATTTCGACTACACGAGCAGACTACGGACCTCACAGAGGCACTTCTTCTAGCGGTCAATCACGTGACCCGCACGTTCACACTCAAAGAACATCCAGTCATACGTCTCTCAACCTAGCGAGACGGCACCGCAGTTGTCCTGAGAGCAACGGGATGGAAGCCGACGCTGCTGTTGCAGCCGGTCGGGAGCCACGGTTGCGTTTTGATCCTCGGCCGCTGTCCTGGTGTTAACGTCACAATCGGGAGGAGCCAGTCTCGCCCCGAGTGATGGTCTGCATGAGCGCTTGCAGCTTGTGCTACAGTGATAAAATAATGACGTAAGGGACGTGATAGTTTCCTACGTATGCAGTTTGCTCTCAAGTTGGACCTGAGGACATGCTGCTAGCGGCAGCAAGGGCTACTGCGGAAGAGGCTTTCAACTTGACCAGATACTCAAATTTGTTGAGGCGAGTGGGTATATGCTGTGACAATGGCTGCGTTTTGAAGCGACTAATGGCGTAGTGACTGCTCCGCGGACACAAAAAAGGGTTCTATGTTTGCTGGAAACGTCGAGTGTCCCAGTAAATCAAAGCTGCTTCAAGCACTGCGGCATAGGCACCTAAATAAAAGCTGGCCCAGAGGAACAGAAGGCAATAAGTCGTGTCTATATCGCGGTCGCGCCAAGCACCGCGAAAAGCACACAAAGTAGTACAACAGTTAGTGCAATGAAAACTCGAACTAGGATAGGCGGTGTATTGATAATGCTAACTGAGAGCTCTCCAAGCTCCTTTCTGGGAGTTTGTCACAATAGACTGGCGGTTATTTCGTATTTCGTCCTAGCACAAGAGTTAAGTTTGCGAATAAAGCTCAGGAGTGCACAGTTGTGACCGACGCGTTTCTATAATATAAACTTTAAAGTTTCAAGCTTATGTTCGAATTTGACTTCTCTGTGGTGTGAAGTGATGTGGTAGCGTATTTATGTGCATGTCTGCAGGTATTCGGAATTATTGTTGGCTTTTGGCTTTGTGACTCCATCACATCAGAGGATGATTTTTAGCCCATCGCGTGAAGTCACATTTACTCGCAGGTTAGTGTTGTCTTGCTGAGTTAAGAATCAAAACTCGTGAAATCGACGAGTGGGATTTCAAAGTTCCGAGTTTCAGTCTAGCAAACGATTGGATCTGCAGGTGCAGTTCGTCATTTGCCGATGCCCTGTGAAAATCGATATTGCAGGTTCCGAGATCGCCCTGTGATTCTCGCTGGGATCGCGAGGGGGCATCCACCACTGATTGGCGGCCTCGCAATCGTCGAAAAGCCGTACGTGACGCGATAGTCTCGTGATAGCCTTCTGTCGGCGCCCCGGTTTGATAAAGAGTTAGCGTCAACAACACGGCTTCCCTGCAAGCTCGCGTCGGCTCCGCAATCTCTTTGGAAGCTTTCAGTTCCCCTTCGGTTCTGCGCTTTGCACGCCTCTGAAGCGTTGCATATGAGTCGTATGTGCGCAATAGTGATCCAATTTGCAAGCAGGGTCGATGACTCTTACCCCGGCCCTCTTCATATTTAGGGGTTTTGAATGTCTGCGAAAATTTCTGCGAATTTGTGTTCTTATTCATGCATTTATGTTTTCGTATAATACTGTTCGGATAATTCTCACCAGAGATGTTCAATTATAGAAGGCGCCCATCCCCAACGAAATGCACCTTTTCAATTTCCCACGAAATTTTCGAGTTTGACCTTGCTAACTGTGGTCCGTTCCTCTGAACGGAGATATTTTTC
Organism: Aplectana chamaeleonis; assembly: GCA_029168955.1. Taxonomy (NCBI): domain Eukaryota; kingdom Metazoa; phylum Nematoda; class Chromadorea; order Rhabditida; family Cosmocercidae; genus Aplectana; species Aplectana chamaeleonis. Next base: position 128,458 of record JAPDOI010000881.1, read on the forward strand.
TTGGAAGCCCATAGCTAATTGTCACTATGCCCACCATAGTCTACCTAAACCTTTGTCAAAACTAAAAATTGATGTCGAAATTGTGTTCAATGCCTCAAATAGCCCCTGGGTAAACTAAGAGCGAAAAAAGAATGTCGATTTCCGATGCCCCAAAAATCCACCAGGCATCTAAAGTTTTTGACCTATGATGTCCTCTTCTCAGACAGTCGCGGGGTACTTCTTGACTTACTTGACTTAACCGGTTGGCTTTAGCCTGACGCGGTCATTACGCATCTTCACCGAGGTGTACCGTCCTAGTAGTTAGCCGTGTCCATTTTTCACGGTCTTCAGCCACAATTTGAACACATTCCATCCAGCTGTCACTATTCCATTTCCCGCGAAACGAAACATCGCGCCTGAACTGTCTTTCGCTGTCGAGTGACTTCAAATCCCCTTTAACCACATACGTCCAAAACTTTCGCCTACGCCCAGGTGGCCGTTTTCAGACAGGATTTGGAAGCATTTTTTGAGCGTGTTGCTTAAGACGATCCGGCGTTCTTTTTAGTATATGCCTGAGCAGTCGAAGTCGACTTTTCATTGCTGCTTGAGATGGCGTTGGGAGATGCTGGCACCTCCCTCGTGTCGGGCGTTGATGTACTGCGCCGATTCCCTTGTAAAGATCTTCGTTATGGCACACACGCGGCCAGAAATATCCAAGCCAACGCCTTAAAAACTTCTTCTTCGTGCAATGCAACCTTTCCGTCTGCGTCTTCGGTGCTGCCCACGCTTCTGATCCGTACATCATGATAGGGCGAATAGCGGATAGGTAGACGCGCAACTTGACTTCCTTCGCGATGGGGGTAGACCACAAACACTTGGTTAGAGAATTGAATGCAGACGTAGCTTTCGCACATCGTTGTCGAATATCCGCTGCATAACTACCATCGTTCTTCAGCAAACAGCCCAAATAACAGAAATCATCCACAACTTCGATACGTTGTCCGTCCACACAAACTCTTGTTGATGGCCTCTTAGAGACCCACATCTGCTTGCATTTGTCGGGACGAAGACGAAGTCCATAGGCTGCGGCATACTTCGAAACGAGGTTCACAATCCTTTGGAGTATTGCGTTGTTTTCAGCGAATAACACAATGTCGTCGGCGTACTCCAGGTCGACAAGGGAGCTTCCAGATGGTGTCAGGATCACATCCGCAGGAAACTGTTCTGCAACTCTACGCATTATGTCATCAACGGCGAAGTTGAAACGAAAAGGTCCTGCTACGTCCCCTTGCCTTACTCCTGTTTTCACCTCGAAAGCTGACGTAAATCCGACAGGTATACAAACTGCTGCAGTTGTTCCTCTATTCATGTCCTCGATTAACCGAACATGCTTTTTCGAGACTCGATCTGCTCGCAGAGCATTGAGCAATCGATCACGATGAGTAGAGTCGGACGCGGCTTCAAAGTCCAAAAAAGCAAGCTGTAATGGCTTCGAATACCGCTGCCACAATTCAATTATTCCTCTCACGACGAACACTTGGTCGATGGTCGATCTTCCAGGTCGAAAACCAGCTTGCTCATCTCTGGTCGTTCCTTCACGATATTTGATAAGTCGCTCGAGAATGATACGTTCTAAAACCTTGTACTTGACACGAAGTAGAGAGATTCCTCTGTAGTTCTTAGGATCAGTGACGGATAGCTTCTTGTGAAGAGGTACGATTATCGCATGTCTCCACAAATCGGGTATCTTTTCGCTCATCCATATGGCACGGATGGTGCTGGTCATTTCACGAATCCCAGATGGAGGAAGAGCTCTCAGCATTTCAGCAATGATGTTGTCATCTCCACATGCCTTTTCATTCTTCATTGTCTGAACACAATCCAAAACTTCAGACTCAGTCGGCGGCTCCTCACTGACATCGTAATGTGCTCTCTGAACATGCGGGAGCTCAGGTACTGATGGCGCTGGACGATTCAGTAATGAACTGAAGTAATCCTTACATATTGGCAGCGTCACATCACCAACTGCAGCTCCATTGGTAATGTTCAAGACAGGAGAACATCTGTTCATCTTCCCGCTACACTGTTGCCGCAACATGTAGGCTTTCCTCGGATTCTTCTCCTCCCAAGCCTTCTCGAACTCCTTAGTTCTACACGTCCACTCTCGTTCGCGGTCACTTTGAAGCTGCCGACGCGAATTCCTTCTCAGACGCTTCTCCTCCATGATAGTTTCTTGCAGTTAGGGAAGCACACACTCTGTAGTGAGTAGATTGGGAAAGTCTCTTTTGAAGCGCCTTGTATGCACCTGACGAAAAACTCTGCGTCGCAAAGCTTCTTCTTAGTCCGTACTCCAATATAAATAGAAACACGTTATCGGAATTTCCTTTGGCATTCTTCATCTCTGAGACTTGTCATGTCAATCCTCTAGAGAGGTTTAGCCCCTCGCTTCCTTTCATGAATCCTCGCAGTGCAGTTCAACAGAACAGCACGGTGATCCGAATCGAATGCGACATCCCACACAGCTCTAGATCCTCGAATTTCCGATACTGGAATACTCCTCGTCAGAACATAATCGAGCTGTAGTTTCAAAGTTGTCATATTTCGCTGCCGCTGCTCTTCTGAAGATAGCTGGGTTGGTCTCTGCCACGTAGACTGATGGCGACGATGATTCCTCTTGATTGTCGATAAAATAATCAGATTACGTCGTTCACACAAGTCCACAAGGCGGTAGCCATTGTCCGATGTTTGCTCCACTGGGTAGAACGATTTACCAGAAACTTCGGATTCTTGATCAAGTCCCATATTTGCGTTTGCGTCGATTCCCACGACAACAGCATGTTGACAAGGTATCCTGGCCAGCAACTTTGAGTTCCTCGCGAAAGGCATGCCTGGAATTTTCTTCGGTGGTTTCGGTGGGCGCGTGAGCACTCACTATCCCCAGATTGAATCCTCTGTAATTCCGCGGTCGTACGAATGCATTCCGGCACGACGTTGGGCCAACCTCCTTGACCATACCATTGAAATCCTTTCTTACAGCTATTGCACAGCCTCTCACTCTCCCATCGTCAGCGTTACCGCAGTAGATGGTGCACTCTCCGACGTGGATGACTGGTCTATCCTTGAGGCGGGTTTCCTGCAAAGCAACAAACGGTACAGGGAAACAGCTCAGAAGTTTGGACAGCGCAGTTTTTTGGATATCACTCGACAGCGATCGGCAGTTCAGGGTGGCGAAATTGTGGCCTGTGGCCAAAGACTCCATGAGCTCCTTAGGTACGGATCCTAAAGTGTTATGGACCAGAGGCCTTAGTGTGCCGGACGGCGACACCTTTATGCAATGTATGGGATACTTTCGCGATACAGTTGTGCAGGCTGTAAAGCTCGAACGTTCCCTGTGTACACAAAAAATGTCTGCTGGATTCAGTAGAAGCAGGGGCACCAACAAGGAGGTACAGCAGCGACTGCTGCCAAATATGAGCAGCTCCTGCTGCTTGTTCTCGGATTCAACCCCTCAACCCCTTGGTTTACCCTGGAACGCGTGAGTTCAGCAGCCCCCTGTCCTAGTGTCTGCTGACACTCTCTTTACGAGGAAAGCCTTCTCTTTGTGGACCGTGGCAAAGTTGGTCTCCTTGTTCGATCTCCTGGAGTCCCATCAGAGCAGCTTTTTTTCGCCGATTCATGGAGCTCTTTACAAGATCATGCCCAAATCGGAAACACCTTCCCAGATGGTAAACTTGTCGAAGGGATGGATATCCCACCAAGAAGAAGTTCACAAGTTCATCCTCTTGATAAATATTTTGCCATGCCATTCAAAGCTATGTACTGTCGTTTTCTGAGCCAAGTTCCGGTCCGCAATCGCAAACTACGGCTTTTGCGTCGCGCAACACGATGATAATCGTGGGGGAGAAAAAGTGAATCGTGTCGGAACCAAGTGGTCCCAGCACGATTATCATCTTCATGCGTGACGCAACAGCCATCGTCCGCAAATGCGGACCGGAAGTTGGCCCCGAGAATGGCAATAAAAGCACATCAAATCCCGAATTATAGCCCACAAGCTCGACGTCTGTGTACACTTACGTGATTCTTTTATTCGACTGCTATCTCTTGTGTGTTTCCTATTCTGTGCCCCAAGGTTCAGGAAATTCTTCGCATATTCATGGGACGGGAGAGGGTGTTCACAAGTCTGTTGGTATGGTTTCAATTTTCGATCTAGTCTGACGCATGGACCAGGCGGTGGGCCGTGCGGGGTTGGCGGTCTCACTGGAGAGTGGGGTTTCGATTCATGCGTGGTGATCTACCGTCGCAGTCCCGTCCATTCATCAGACTAGAATTATTGTGCGAACTCTACCTGCTCGTTGGTGCCCCTTCTTCTACTGAACCCAGCAAACGCTTAAGGGTACATAGGAAACGTTCAAGCGATATAGCGTGCACGACTATATCGTGAAAGTATCCCATACATTGCCTAAAGGTGTCGCCGCCCGACATACTAACCGCCCGGCACCTCTTGTCCAGAACAACTTAGGTCTTGTCATAGGGAGTCATGGAACTTTTGGCCACAAGCCACAATTTCGCCATCCGAAATCGCCGGTCAATTTCGAATGATATCCAACAATCTGCGCTGCTCAGTCTTCTGAGCTATTTCCATGCACCGCTTGCTGCTTTGCAGGAAACTCACCGCAAGGATAGACCCGTCATCAACGTCGGAGAGTACGCCATCTACTGCGGTAACGCTGATGATAGGAGAGTAGGAGGCTGTGCGATAGATGTAAGGAAGGACTACAATGGTATGATCAAGGATTTCGGCTCAACGTCGCGTAGGAATGCATTTGTGCGACGACGGGATCACAGAAGATTCAAACTGTGGACAGTGAGTGCTTATGCGCCCACCGAAACCACCGAAGAAAATTCCAAGGAATTCCAAGGTCTTCTTTGAGGCACTCAATACGTTGCTAACCAGGATACCTTGTCAACATGCTGTTGTCGTGGGGATTGACGCAAATGCGAAGGTGGGACTTGATCAGGAATCCGAAGTTTCTGGTAAATGGTTCTACCCAGTGGAGCAAACATCGGACAATGGCTACCGCCTTGTGGACTTGTGTGAATGCCCTGATCTGATTATTTCATCGACAATCAAGAGGAATCGTCGTCGCCATCAGTCTACGTGGCAGGGACCAACCCAGCTATCTTCAGAAGAACAGCGGAAGCGAAAGATGACAACTTTGAAACTACAGCTCGACTATGTTCTGACGAGGAATATTCCAGTATCGGAAATCCGAGGATCTAGAGCTGTGTGGGATGTCGCATTCGATTCGGATCACCGTGCTGTTCTGTTGAACTTCACTGCGAGGATTCATATGAGGAAGCGTGGGGCTCAGCCTCTCCAGAGAATTGACATGACAAGTCTCAGAGATGAAGAATGCAGAAAGAAATTCCGACAACGTGTTTCTGTTCGTATTGGAGTACGGACTAAGAAGAAACTTTGCGACGCAGAGTCTTTCGTCAGGTGCATACAAGACGCTTCGAAAGAGGCTTTCCCAATCTGCTCACAACAGAAAATGTGCTTCCCTAACTGCAAGAAACTTTGTGGAGGAGAAGCGTTTGAGGAGGAAGTTGCGTCGGCGGTTTCAAGGCGACCGCGAACGAGAATGGACGATTAGAGCTAAAGAGTTTGAGAAGGCTTGGGAGAAGAAGAACCCGAGTAAAGCCTACACGTTGTTAGGACAGTGTAGTGGCATAGTGAAGAGATCTTCTCTTGTCCTCAACACTACCAATGGGGTTGCAGTTGATGATGCGACGCTGCCAAAATGGATGGACTACTTCAAATCACTACCAAATCGCCCAGCGCCATCAGTACCTGAGCTCCCGCATGTTCAGAAAGCCCATTACGATGTCAATGAGTGACCGCCGACTAAGGCGGAAGTTTTGAATTGTGTCCGGAAAATGAAGTGAAAAAGAAAGGCAGGTGGAGGTGACAACATCACTGCTAGAAAGCTGAAAGCTCTCCCTCCGTTAGGGATTCGTGAAATGACCAGCACTATCCGTGCCATATGGATCAGCAAAAGGATACCCGATCCGTGGAGACACGCGATCATCTTACCTCTTCACAAGAACTTATCCATCACGGGTCCCAAGAACTACAGGGGATTTCTCTACTGCGTGTCATGTACAAAGTTTTGGAACGTATCATTCTCGAGCGACTCATCAAACATTGTGAGGAAACGACCAGAGAGGAGCAAGCCGGTTTTTGACCTGGAAGATCGACCATCGACCAAGTGTTCGTCGTGAGAAGAGTAATTAAATCGTGGCAGCGGTATTCACTACAGCTTGTTTTTTTGAACTTTGAAGCTGCATTCGAATTTCATTATCGTGATCGATTGCTCAACGATCTGCGAGCCGATGGAGCCCCGAAAAAGATGGATACGAGGACATGAACAAAGGAACAACATCAGCAGTTCGTATGCCTGTCGGATTTACGTCAGCTTTTGAGGTGAAAATAGGAGTAAGGCAAGGAGCTGTAGCAGGACCTGTTCTATTTAACTTCGCCGTTGATGACATCATCCGTAGAGCTGCAAAACAATTTTCTGCGGACGTGATCCTAACACCATCAGGACGCTCCCTTGTCGACTTGGAGTACGCCGACGACATTGTGTTATCTGCTGAAAAAACGCAAAACATTCGAATTGTAAAAAACAAATTTCCTCTGCAAATAATTCATATTTTGTCCCCTTCTCACTTCTGCCATTGTCATGCATCTTTTTTTTTGCTTTAACAAGGAATCTCATTCACATACGTGTATATGTATGTTACTTTATTTCCACAATAAAGTCGTTGAATGAATGAAAAAATGAATGAAAACTGCAAAGAATTGTGAACCTTGTTGGTATGCCGCTGTGTATGGAATTCTTCTTCGTCCCGACAAATGCAAGCATATGTGGGTCTCTCAGAGGCCTTCAACGGGAGTTTGTGTGGACGGACAACGTATCAAACTGTAGAACGATTTCTGTTATTTGTGCTGTTTGCTGAAGAACGATGGTAGTTATGAAGCGGATTTTCAACAACGATGTGCGAAAGCTACGTCTGCATTCAATTCTCTAACCAAGTGTTTGTGGTCTACCCCCATCGCGAAGGGAGTCAAGTTGGGCGTATTCTTCTCCGCTCTTCGCCCTATCATGATGTACGGATCGGAGACGTGGGAAGCGCCAAAGACGCAGATGGAAAGGTTGGATTGCACAGAGAGGAAGCTTTTCAGACATTTGCTTGAATATTTCTGGCAGCGGATGTGCCACAACGGAGATCTCTTTGAGAAATCGACGCCATACATCAACGCTTTACACGAGGGAGGTGCCAACATCTTCCACGCCATCTCAAGCGGCAACGAAAGGTCGTCTTCGTTTGTTCGGGCATATTTTATGGAGACCGTTACATCGTCTTGTTCAACATGCTCTAAGAATGCTCCCGAGTTCTGTCTGAAAACGGCCACCTGGACGTAGGCGAAAGTTCTGGACGGATGTGGTGAAGGAGGATTTGAAATCACTCGGCATTGAGAGGCAATCCGGACGCGATGTTTTGCTCCGTAGGAAGTGGAATAGCGACCAATAGATGGATTGTGTTCAAATTGTGGCTGAGGACCGTGACAAATTGACACAGCTGACTAATAGGACGGCATACCGCGATGAAGATGCGGAATGACCAGGCAAAAGCCTAATGATTTGGTCAAATGTAAAATTCATGGTACGCAGCGGGATATTTAGAAAACAATCCTTGTCAGATCGGAAACCCATTTCGGTACTGTTTCCCTTCTCAATTGGTAGAGCTCTGTGATATTTATAATTGTGCAGAATTCATTTCATTCGCTGTTCTCATTGAGAAAGGCTTTTTTTGTTCAATCCATTTCTGCCTTAGTTGCAATATCTGAACGTAGGGCAGATATCATAGCCATAAATTAGCGGAAGGCCAATTTTTTCCCTAATAAGGAACTGACCACGAGAATCAAACAATGACACAATGACCCAGACACGTCGTTCTTCATCAAAAAGCCATACACGGTAAGTTTGATGAAAAAAGAAACCGAGTGCGACAGAAGTGCAAAAAAGTGGGTGCAGCAAGAACTCGGAATCGTCACCTCATTTCTTCCTTAACGGCGCTCACAATCGCTGCCCCAACCGAAGACGCTCAGGAAAATGAAAATAAGTCATTTCTTTTTTTTAGCGTTTGTCCCTCGTTGACGTAGGGTCCGCTTGTTTGGTTCCTGTACTCCGCTTATTCCTGTCAGCTGCGCCCTCCGGAGTGAGTCGTGCCTCAGCCATGTCGGTTTTCACGCTATAGAGCCAGCGCGTTTTCGGTCTAGCTCGCGGCCTAACACCAGCCACCTCCAAGTTGAGTGTTGTTTTGGCCACGGAACTAGCGTCTTTCGGTTGAACATGTCCAAACCATCTCATCCGGGCCTCCTTCATCTTTCCCTTCATTGGTGCAACACCGAAGGTGGCACGCACAATGTCGTTCGTGGCCCGATCCCTCAGACTGATACCCAATGACCAACTGAGCATTCTCATCTCTATGGTGTGCTGGGACTGTTCGATAGCTTTCGTAGTCGGCCAGCATTCACTAGCTTAGAGCGCAACCGGTCGCACTACCGCGTTTGAATTTTTGATTTAAGACGGAGTGGAATCTTCTTGTCACACATCACCCCCGTAGTTGCTCTCCACTTCATCCAAGCGGCTTTTACGCGTTCTTCAGCTTCCGACGATACATCGCCTGTCGAGGTGATTTTAGAGCCGAGATGTTTGAAGCGATTCACTTCCTTGAGGCCGGTGCAATCATTTTTCATTGATCCGTCATCCTCTTGCGGATGTTGAGCGTTAGTCCGAAACGTTGCAAGCGATTTTTCCAGAGCTGCACTTGAATTTCCAACTTTTCCCTCGTCTCGGCTGCCAACATAACATCGTCGGCGTAGAGTAGCGACCACGGGTGCGGTTTCTGTATATCCCATGTGATTGCGTCCATGCAGAGTATGAACAGCAATGGTGACAGGGCAGACCCTTGATGGACTCCAACACGGACAGGAAAAGGCTTACTAGCCCCTGATGAGCATCTGACTACACTTGTCAGCTCTATGTACAGCAATCTTGTCCATCGTATGTACTCTTCCGGAACGTCTTGAGACCTCAGCGCCATCCATATGACTTCATATGGGACCCGATCAAATGCCTTCTCCAGATCGGGGTAAGCGACGTGTATATTGCGATTTTTCTCTCGATACTTCTCGATCAGAAGCCAAGTGGCGTGAATGGCATCCGTAGTTCCACTCCCTTTGACAAATCCGCACTGGTTTGTTGTTGTCACGACGAGATTTCTCAGACGCCTGTACAGAATGCGTTCGAATACCTTCATAGTATGCACAGCAAATGTATCGGTCTGTACGACGAACATTCAGCTGCGTCACCTTTCCTTTTCTAAATGGGCACATTCACACTGGTCTTCCAGATATCCGGGGTAGTTCCTTCGGCGATAATCCGATTAAAGAACTCAGCCAGCCATTCAGAGCCGCGATCGTCCATCGTTCACCAGACCTGAACAGGCAAGCCATCTGGGCTGGTAGCTTTGTGCAGCTTCATTTTCGATATGGCTTCCCAAACTTACTATGGTCTGATTGGGGGGACAGGCCTCTCTATGCTGGCTCCAGATGTGATGGGCGGATGAGGAAGCTCTTCGTTAGATATAGCGTTGAAGTGCTGCCGCAACCTTTCCAGGATATCGGATGGGCAATGGAGAACGGTGCCATTATTTGCTTTGACGATATTCTGATGTCCGAGGTCCTGTGTAGAACGATTTCGCGCCTCGGCCAAACGGCATGCAGACTTCTCACCTTCCCTGGTGTCCAGCCTTTCATACAAATTCTTGTAGTGGCTCGCCTTTGCCGTAGAGACAGCCTTCTTTGCAGCCCGCTTCGCCGTCTAGTACGTAGCACGATCCTGGCCTCGGCGGCTCTTCATCCACAACTTATACTTAACCTTCTTCTTCTTCTTGATCACCGTCTGAACTTCTTCGTTCCACCACCAGGTGGCCTTATCAATTTTCCTCTTCCCTCGGGTTAGATTTACCCAGGATGCCTCCGGTGGAAACAATTATAGCTTTCAGCGTGGAACTCCAACTTTGTTCGACAGTCAAATCTTCATGTGTAGATGGGCCGCACAGCAGCGGGGCGGCAAACGCTTGTTCAAACTGCTTCAGTTTTCACCTTTCAATTCGCTGCGTATTGTTCTAGGTTTGACAATCCTCGGGCGACTCACTTTGAGATGCATGACTAGCAGCTGGTGCTGAGTTGCAACACGATCCGTGGGAATGACCTCCGTATACATCCAAATATTGCGATCCTTCCGAAGCAGCATCCAGAAGTCGATCTGAGTTCCTTTACCACCACTGCAGTAGGTAACCAAATGTGACTTTCGCTTCCGAAGCTGTGTGTTGACAATGACCAGATCAGCTGCTACTGCGTATTCCGAAATTCGCTGCCCTTCTTAATTGCATACGCCAGAGCCGTGTCCTCCATGACACTCCTCGAAACCATCTCGATATACATTTACGTGGCCCTTTAGGTCGCTTCCGATCAGCAGCGTTTCATTGCTCCCAACGGATTGAGAGTATTGTTCCATATCTTGCCAGAAAACGTCCTTGACCTCGACCGGGCATCTTGATTGAGGCGCATAGGCAGAAATCACACGCAGCACGGTCATACCTAAGTCCACTTTAACGGCCATCATGCGGTCTGAAACACGGTCTACAGTAGCGACATAGCCTCTGAGGCGCCCGCTAACCACAATAACGACTTCATTCCGGTCCGATGTCCCGTGAAGAATCAGCTTGTATCCATCTTCAATATATCTCTACTTCGAACCTTTCCACCGCGTTTCTTGAACACAGCAGATATCCACGTGACGACTCTTGAGACAGCTAGAAAGTTCACGGCTCCTTTACGTAAGACTGCCGACTTTGAGTGTAGCAAGCCGAATAGGACGCGATACTTGATGCTTGTGGACTAACTTCTTTAGCCGGGTCCGCCCACTAGCCGGTAGCCCTCGCATATTTTCCATGTTGTTCGGGCAGCAATAGGGGGAACGCCCGGGCTTTTATGGAATCCATAGACGACATCGTGATGTGGTGTGACGGGGTGTTTCTCAATCGGCTTGTCGCAGTACAGCTGGTGCACATAGCGTGGCATTGGAATCGTATTTGTTGACAAGAGATATAGTGCCTAAACCGCACTATCAACAGCGAAAGAAGAAGTGATCTAGATCAGAGTATAATGATAAAGGATAAAGTCGAGTATAAATAAGACTGTCTGTTAGAAATGAACCTTACTTGATCAAACGTGTCCGCAGCAGCACCCAGCTACTACACTGGTGCATCGGCCGTTTCAAAGAAGAATCAAGACCCGCGTGGCAGAAGATCTACCCGGCAGTTTCGACAACAGCTGAAGAAGCCCGACCACGGTCAAGTGTGGTCAACTATCTACGGCAGATAGCAACTATCTCCGACGGTCCAGCTACTACAGATATCAACTATCTCCGACGGTCCAGCTCTCGACGACGACTATATCTCAGAACTTTCGAAACATCTTACGAACACCTTATCCAACATGTTACAGAAGTCTTCCGTAAGATGTTGCCTTAGCTGTGGTAAGCTGTTCCTATACGTGTTCGATAGCTGTGCAGAATGATGAAGTAAGGTTGTTGAGTATGCTTGCAACTGTGTTGGTAGAACCCTCGTAATGCAATACCCACCCTCGAACTTCTCGAAAAGCGCGTTTTTTGCGCGCCTTCGTCATAACTCTGTGAAATTCGGGGTTTTGGAGTTAAGAAAGATTTTGCTAGAATCGCCTCATCAAGATCTACAAGATGGTTTTAAAATTTCATTGATGTCTTATACTATACCTTAATTATAGGTATGTTGCTCTTTCCATAACACGTTTTGACTCGTCAGGACGATCGGCAGGCACTTTCATTTTTTTTAGCAACACACCCATAATTAGGTATAGTTTAAGATATCAATGAAATTTTAAGACCATCTTGTGGATCTTGATGAGACGATTCTAGCAATATCTTTCCCATCCCCGAAAACCTAAATCTGACAGAGTTATACCGAAGGGGCAAAAAAAAAACGCGTTTTTTTTCAATGATTCGTCAAGTTCGAGGGTGGGTACTGAACTTCGACATTTCGGTGCCTGATTTCTGCGGCTACGCGGCACTACTTTATACCATTTCTCTTGAAATTCGAGGTCAGCTATTAGGAAAAGACTAGGAGATCCACTCAAGCATTGACCGCAGTAGGTCAAAAGTTGATAGCAATTGACTGTAATATGAGCTGCTACGCTATTATCAAGGCCATGAAATATATGGCGCTGACCTTTTTCCCTTTTTCACCATCTAGAAGATAGAGCCAACGGATTTTCCAAGAGCTTTTTCTTCAATGAAGTTCTCTTCTCTATATCAACCATGATTTCAACTTTTGGATTCTGATAAACAAGTATCCAAAAAACATTGAATAGAGAAAATTCCGGAAATTTCAACAAAAAAGGGCAATATAATTTCCAAACTACAGTGGAACTTCATGAAGAAAATTGTAAGCAAGGCGGTAAGTCATAGGAATAGATAAAACATTTTTATATGTCATAACATTTTAACAATTACAAATAACACGAGAACTACTCCTATAGCAATAAATAATGTTTTTTGTCGAATGTTTCCATTAATTTATGAAGTATTAGTTATATTGTTCCGATGATTGCTGATGTTCTGATTGATTGCTCTGATGAAGAAATATTTTTCACCGGTGACAACCCCCGAATATGTTTCTCACCAACAGCGAAAAAGTGGGCCTTAGTGAAACATAACTTGTAATAAGGATGCTCCCACGAAGAAACGACCGCTTCATGCTGTGATAATCGGAATCAAGAGCTTATTAGAAATGTTTCGGAGCTCAGAGATTCCCTCACCTGCGCCAGAAATCGCAGGCGTTCCAAAGTATCTTTGAGTATATCTCCTTCAAAAAAAGAAAATCTACAACCGGGCAAGATAAAAACCACCGTAACCCACCCTTATCAATTCATTCAGCAAGGTTCTGAAACGTTTGTTGCTTCATATCTAGTTCTGCCGTGATGAAAACGACCGCTCTTCCTCACAGATGTAATTTATCTACGGGGTTACTGTGGTTTTTATCTTGCCCGGTTGTGGATTTTCTTTTTTGTTATTTCCTTCAGCGTAATATGTAGAATGTTTTTCATCTTTGTCTAGAAGGGTTTGCTTTCGGAGGAATAATGTTCTGCCGGATTTGTCCTCGCTTTTCACTTCGTAAAACCCACACTGGAAGGATTGCTGAGGAAACTATAAATATGTTTAATGAGGAACGTTGAGCGATCTCTCCGCAGAAACCTTTAAAGGCACAGTCCAACCCCGGAATCGTGTTCCAGTTTTCCCGCATAGTTTGGAGAGAACCTAACGCTGATCACTATTGTACCTCCAGAATCGCTCAAAATCCACTACGAACAGTTATGATCCCCCCTCCAAATAATATGGAATCGGACGGTTAGACATTCTTGGACGAGTTTTCTCGGGCCTGTTTTTCTCGTTGTTCGCAGCCATCGCATCGGAGCAGACCACACTATGAAGCTAGACCAAGAATAAATAGAAGAACATAGATTTTGATCAAAATCCATGGCGCGTCTCGTCCCTATTGAGACCGAAATCTCTGAAGGGGGCGAAGCGAATAGGTGCTGATTTGGGGGCGGCGGTAATGGGTGCTTGATTTTTCTCGCTTCTTCTGAGGAATTGAGATCTCGCGTTTGGTAGGGTTGGCACATACAGAGACCGGACCACAATATCAAATTTTACCCACGAGCTTGGACTGTGTCTTTATAGAAAATTTGCAGAGAAGTGTGTTAACGCGGAAGACGATAGATGTAATTATTCCCAACCAACATTGTCGATAGGGTGCTCACATCAAATCTGTCTCTAAGCGGGAGGGAGTTTAATGTCTAAAAAAAGTAAAAGAAGACTATCGAAAAATCGACCTCAAAGGCAGTGTTCACGATGGAAAAATCTCTATTTTTCACAGAAACGTGAGCCTTGGGGCCTACTGATAAAAACAGTGAAGAGAGATTCACGAAAAACCATCGGGAAGCGGGTGAAAATCGCGTGGGCCAGGCAACCCATTTGGCCACCCCGCCTCCCGAACTTATCCTATCTGAAGAAGGTTAAACACGTAAATAGCCGGTCAGCAAAGATAATGGTTTCGATAAGTAGCAGCGGATGAGGTGAATCACGTTATCACATGAAAAGACTTCATTCTTGAAAGCATGACGTCACACAAGAGGTTTCAAAGTGCTTCCTCGTCACTTTCTGCAGTTCTTCCTGACGCTGCCGCCCAGTAAGCTCTTGGTCTATCTTGATCAGTGAGAAGCTGAGCATCCACGATTTATCGTGAAAACTGTCTTCAAATCATTGCAGTCGGAGACACGGAACCCAAGCAGAACACTTTTCCCCGCTTGCTACAGTACTTTGCAAAAACAGTGTTTCGCAGCGTTTTTGGCGCGCATACTCAGAAAAATCGAAACAAGTTACTTGTAATATAAATGTAACTTACTCGAATGTCTCAAGTAACTTACATTTATATTACATGTAACATACATTTTTATTACACGTAACATACATTTATATTACATGTAACTTAAATTTATGTTACATGTAAGTTACACTTATGTTAAATGTCACTTACATTTGAACATTCATTACGAGTGGCCATCACGCGACGCAGAGAGCGCGTCCCAGGCCACACACTACGCCACAAAATGCTGCGCGAAGCCTTCCCTGCTGGTGTGGGGTCAAGTATCTCAAAGTTGGGTAACTGAACCAACAGCAGCGCCAGTCGTAAGGCTGGCCCTGCGAGAGCGTCGTACATCAGCCTTGGAAATATCTTATTGGTCGATTTGAGTTACTTGCGACTTATATTGTGCCATTTAAGTTACATGTAACATATAGGAGGCGCACTGCACGCAGTATCCTCACAGAAATTGAAAACAAATTACTTGTAACATATCTAAGCTGATGCAAGCTACTTGCAACTTAATTAAAGCCATTTAAGTTACATGTAACATATCGGAGGCGCAGCGCACGCAGTCTCCCGCCGATATATAAAATGTAACATAAATGACCTTAGATGAGTCGCAAATACATTACATCGGTTCGGATATGTTACAAGTAACTTGTTTTCGGCCTTTTATGTTACAAGTAACTTGTTTTCATTTTTCTGAGTAAAGCGCCGTATCTTAGTAATTCACTTCAAAATTGACAAAAGGGATTTCCAAAAGACTTTTTGTGTTCCACTCACAAGGCCGAATGCATTGATATTGTAAAGGTTTTTTTGACTCCGGCATTTTGGCGGCAAATGTGTATTTCCTACTGCAATTCCCATCGACCACAGGCCAAAATATAAAAAATCCCTGCTATGACGACCGTCTGTTCAGTTCATAATGAGACATTTTCAGGTCGAAAATGGCAATTTTCGGTAAATTTCTAGAGTTGAATCTACTGTTTCGCGACACGACTGTATGGAGCTCGTTGGGAGCAATTAAAGAAACTTCAAAACTAAAGCAAGACTGTTTTGTAGCAATATGTGGCAAAGAGGCGCATTGGAGCGCAAAAAGCGCCGCAAACGCATCTTTTGCAAAAAATTTGCTCGATCCTGTATATCATTTTGTCAATCCACTCGCTCGATGTGCAGCCTCTTTTCCTCATTTTGTGCCAGTACAAGTAAAATCTATCGGGTTTGTCTTGTCGAGATCTCCATGTCACTGTTTTATCTGGCCATGACCGACCGCTCCGATACTTGCTCCGCCCGGAATCTAATGAGTGAGAGACAACAGGAATCCCTTAAATAAAAGCTTGGGCACGAAACATCAGTTTTTAAAGCTGCATTATTAACCCTTGACTATTCTGGATTTCTGAAAAAAAAACGATGGCTTGTCAACTTAAAGCTTGGCTTGCTCGGATGAGTCCGGGTGGAATAAGTAGCGGTCGGTCATGGCGAAATATAACAATGATGAGGAAATTTTGTCATGATAAGCCTGAACCGGCTCGAATTTAGGGAGCAAGGCTATAAGTCCTTCAAAAAGTGAACAGAGCATAGAAAACTACGAAAAGTGATTGCATATGTTTGTCGAAAATCAATCGCGACCATATCACTTTAACAATTACTGTGTATCAAAAGATACAGCGTTCCTGTGGCGATCGTTTAGAACAGTAACACAACATAAGGAACGAAACTGAATAATACCAAGATTAAGAAAAACGAACGCACCATAGACATGTGAGAGAAAACCGTGGTGACCTGGGCGCGAAATCGATAACAGGGGGCAGACGCTCATTTTCGAAACGCTGGCTGCACCCGCCCGTAAAATGATTGAAGCTTGATCGAAGCATGTTCGCTTGCCTCAGTATTGAATCGCTCATCGACTTTCTGGGGAAGCAGCGGTCGAAGCATGATTGTAAGCACGCCGAGATAACACGTCGGAAACATGTGGAGGGTGTTTTATGCTGTTCGCATGGTGTTTCAAAAGTTCTGAGATAGTGGTTCTGTATATAGCTACGTATACGACGACTCATACTACTTATAGGCGACGATATATCGACGTCAACACTCACGATCCCCAAGAGTCGTCTGCGTAAGTAATTTCGAAGAAATCACACAGATTTAACCAAATCTTGATTTTGCCCAAAATGTCATCGTTTCTAAGTATGCGCCAAGGAATTTTAACCAAAGCGAGGAACCGTCTCTAGTCAACACTGGAGGAAGAATCTTCATTCTATAATTTCCAAGCAGTCCCGCGCGAAGAAGCGGAGACAGCAGACCTTCGCAAGCGGCTAAGGAAAGCCAAGATCGCCCTCCAAAACGACGCAGAGAAGATCGAGGAATCCATGGTGAAATACAGCAAGGCTGCCGACGAACTAGATGAGGATACACCAGGTCGAGATGAGATTCTGTCGCAAGTGGAATCTAACTTGGAAATGGCACAAGGAGTCCTGTATGAAGCTCAGAGAGCACTGTCGGCATTGATGAAAATTAGTGAAGAAAACGATTATGTAGGGAACAGTAGTAGCTCTCTTGGTTCGAGACCCATGATAGCGAAACTGGCACCAATCCCAATTCCCAAATTCACTGGTGAATTAGCGGAATGGGAAGCGTTTTGGACAGCCTTCGATCATACTGTCCATTCAGAAAAAATCGACAACATCTACAAGCTCAACTATCTTCTTGACTCTGTTCAAGGAGAAGCAAAGGAATCAGTGCAACAATTCGAAATATCGGGACACACGTATGATCTGGTAATCGCCCATCTAGAGGAGAAATACGGAAACAAGCAGGCATTACTGGATCGTCTTCTTAGCAAACTTCACATGATACGAGCACGCAGTAGACACTTGGAAGATCAAGAAACTCTCGGTGAACAACTCTGCTCCATCGTATCGCAATTGAAGCTCAAGGGAGAACATGTTGCCAATGCGTTTCTTCAAAGACAGCTTTTGAGCAAATTCGCAGTGGACGTTCAGAGACATATCCTACGGCAGAAGGCAAGACTTGAAGAAGAAAACAACTGGAACACTTCAACATTGCTATCAGCAGCAAAGGAGTACGTGAAATCCGAACTAAGGATAACTAACCAGCTAGAACAATACCCAACCAGCAATATTCGAAGGCAAGAACAACTGAAACCTCCGGAAAACAATGACTTCAGAAAAGCACAAACCATGCTTCTACTGCGAGAGACAAGGGCATCAACCGAAGGATTGCAGAGCAGCATCCACACCAGGGTCAAGCAACCCGTTGGAAGAAATGCGATCATGGTTGCGACCCCCCCTCCAGCGACGCCGAAAGGAGCGACCCCCTCCACAATGACCACACTGATTCCGCTATTTTGCTACGCCCACTTCCTTTTTCCTTAGATATGACGATTTGTTTCGATAATTATTATGATTTTCATTATTCGTCTTCTTTATTTTTTTTTCAAAAATAGGTCAGTGATATTTCTGGAGGTTTTGACCTCAGTGCATAAATAATGAGCAAGAGAATAATTTATTCAACAACACAATGTTTATTCGGCAGAAGTTCGATTGGAATCAACTCGGAATCACTTGAAACGGTTGTTCAGACAGTTTCAGCCGAATCAGAACGGTTTTTTGACCGACCTTAATGCTCGTCAAAATCGGAAATACCAGAAAAGCGAAAAAAAGGTTTTTCCGGACCTTCCAGTGTCTTAGGTATTGCCCTGAGGCGCCGTAACTCAGCGGTTCGGTAAACTAGACCGACATAAGAACTGAAAAAAATGAAAGCCGCTCTTGTAGAGGGAGAAACAGAAAAATTTGCCCGTTGGAATAAGTGGTGTAAAAAGGCCGATTATTCCAGATGGCCTTTTCAGCCTTGCTTTTTGATTCTAGAAGGCGGCAGTCGGGCAGAAGGTGCGTCTCCTGAATGGTTATCGATAACTACACTAAATGGATTCTTTTCAAATAATTTTTTTTTGAGATTTTTCACCTCACCATGTGCTCCCCCCTTTCGCAACAGCAGAAATGACCCAAAAATGATTTTTTCCCTTCGGCCTAGTTTTGATTGGGATCAACTCGGAATCACTTCAAACGGTTTTTCACACAGTTTCAGCCGGATCAGAACGGCTTTTTAGCCGCTAGCGACCTTAATGCTCGTCAAACTTCAACCTCTTCATACTTCAACAGCCTCAGTTTTTTCTATTGGCTTTCTTTATGAACCTTGATGAAGTGAGAACATAAAATGATTCACTGCACAATCGACTGTACACAGCACTGTGAAAAATTCTTTATTCTCTACTGATGACATGGAATTACAAATTTGTTTATTGCAAAGCCAAGCTGTGCTCAGCATATTGACGGAATCTTCAGTTTCTAACTTGAGTGATTCATCCATAGTAGTCACCTGAAACAGTTGCTCAAACAATTTTACGTGCTTCTAAACATCTGCAAATTAGTCTCGAGGTGTCCAGTTTAAAAACGTTCAAAATCTCGAAAGAGACAAAAAACAAGATAAGAAAATAAGAAATGAAATGTTGGCTGCAGACCGGTGCGACCCCCTCCTCGGCTCGGGATAAGTTGCGACCCCCTCCCTTGGAATAATTCCAACCTTGCTTGACCCTGATCCACACTCGAACAACGAGTCAACACTATGGGGGTCTGCAGAGTTGCAATGGCCAGCGACTGGTCGCCGAGCGTCAGCCTTGACGTGGCGACAAAAATGTTCCCGAACTCTATCGTCGCCGCGTCGGTTGCCGCTCGCTGGCAGTGACGCAGGGCCGTCGCGTGGTGAAACCACTCTGCGCTGCCCCCTCGTCGCCCCTCACTCCGCGTCGTTTGCCCTCGTCGCCGAATGTAATCGATATTGCATCACCGAGCTCTGTTCGTCGCTGCAAGCAACGCCACAGCTTCAACTCTGCAGAGCCCTTATGAAACGCAAGAAACTATGTAAAAAGTGTGGAAACAGCGACCACATTTCAATGCAGTGTTCCAAAGGAGCTTGTCGAATTTGCAAATAAGAAGGCCATCACACTTCGATTTGCAAAAAACTTTTCGACTCAGGAAATACATAAGAACTGCCAACTCAAGCAACGGCAGCGAATAAGGACACAAAAACTACGCAGCCAACACCAACAAAGTGTGTGAAGATAAACACTACTTCCTCGAACAGAAATTGCAATGAAGCAGACAGTGAAACAATGTTGCAGTCCGTCAACAACACCAACGTTTTCATCCTAGCAGGGCAAGCCTAAGTGCTTAACCCAAAATCCCAAATACTGGAGCCAATCTATGTGATGCTCGACACAGGAGCTGACCGTTCGTTCATCTGCAACGATTTATCTGAGAGACTACAGCTAAAGGACATCGAATCCAGTCACCTAACAATCACCACATTCAGCTCGCACACGTCAATGGTGAAGAAATATGGAATAACTTCCCTTCAAATGTGGGATGCCGACGGTGCACCTCACCCTTCCACAGTGACAAGAATCGACAAACTCACGGAGTCACTGGAGCGCTGCATCGAGGACAAACGCTTTATCTGTGACAATGAAATTCAACTGTCTATAAAACACATCAAAGGATATTCGTCCCCAAATTCTTTTAGGATGCACCGATTTGTTCTCACTGCTAAATTGCGGACTCGCACCTCAACACACACTTCCGTCAGGATTAAAACTCATTGCTTCAAAACTAGGATACTTGGTTGCAGGGCTCAACACAGATCACGTAAACAATAGCAATCAAAACAACAAACCTCAAATCACAAGCATACTGTCACAATCAGAAGAGAACCCACAGACATGGGAAGACTTCTGCAGGTTCGAAACATCCCGAGTTGAAGAATTAGCAGGTCCAATAGCCGAAGAACGTCGTTTAGCCGATATCGCAGTTTGGAAATCCTTCGAACAAACGGTCGAGAGGAAAGCTGACGGTTATCACGTGCGACTACCATGGAAAAAGGAATGCGAGAAATTACCGGATAACAAAGGACTTGCCGTACGTCGTCTGAAGGCAACGATTACAAAGCTGAGAAATAATCCAGCAGTGCTTCAGCAGTACAGGGAAACGATACAGAATCAACGTGATCAAGGTGCCATAGAAGAAGTAGACGAAACCAATGCCCCGGATGGCGATGTCGTCCACTACCTATCACAGCACGCCGTTTTAATTCCACACAAGCACACGACCAAACTAAGAATCGTATTTGACGCGTGAGCCCATCAGAAGAATTTACCGTCGCTCAACGAAGTGCTATACCGCGGACCAGTCGTGATTCCCAAATCGTGCGACATCCTACTTCGATTCAGAATCCGCAATGTTGCCATAACTAGCGATGTGGAAAAGGCCTTCTTGCAAGTCAGACTTCACCAGTAAGACAGAGACGCAACTCGCTTTCTATGGTTACAAGATCCTGAACAACCAGTTGTACCCAACAACATGGTGGTCTACCGCTTCAACAGAGTAACATTTGGTCTCATCTGCTCGCCAATCCTACTGGCAGAAACGATCAAGTACCACCTACAACACCACTCTTTTAATCCACGAATTGCTCACAAAATCGACAGCAATACATATGTGGACAACTTAGCGATAACCTCCGACTCAACGGAAGAGGCAATTCAACTGTATAAGGAATCGAAGGCAATTTTTGAGAACATGAATGTGAATCTCAGAGAATTTCTCACCAACGACAAACATCTACAAGCACAAATAGCTGAAAAGGATTTGAGCAAAAACCCCACTCAGAAAATCCTAGGGATTACGTGGGATTCCAATGAAGACAAGTTCTTCTTGACATGCAAGTATCCATTCAAGAAGGAAATCACCAAGCGTTCTGTTTCCGATCAAGTAGCGGCCATTTACGATCCACTGAGATGGCTCACTCCAATCACGCTGATAGGGAAACAATTCCTACAACAGTTGTGGAAGTACAAGTACGACAGGGACATGAAGCTATCACAAGAACACGAAACACAATGGAGAAATATCATAGAAAGAGCTGACGAGTTCCAATGTCAGATATCCAGAAAAGTCACACAGATTTACACCTCCACACGACTCGTGCTATTCTCCGACGCTAGCCAAAACGCAATGGCAGCCTGTGCTTATATGCTTTCCGAACTCGGATCACACTTGATATTCGGAAAATCCAAGTTACAGCCGATAAAGCAAAACCCAACAATACCCAAACTCGAACTAAACGCACTCACCATGGCAATGCGATTAGCATATTCGGGGTGGTAGTAAATGGGGTGTTAACCGCGAATAAACCGCCACCTCCAAGCCGCCAACATACCGCGACATGAATGCAGTAGAGCCGCCAAATTAACGCGAACAAACCGCCACCTCCTGGCCGGCAACGAACCGCGACATAGGTGCCACGGTTTGTTGCCGGTTTAACGAAAGCTGCCCTCTGCTTACACATACATTATGCGTGACCTTCGTCCGCATAAGTATTCTCTACACTTGGACACGAACGACGTTTACGGTGGAAAGACAGAGGATCGGAAAGATTATACAAGTAATGTTATTTATTTCATTCATTAGGAAGAGCATTCAAAGGGAACTTCGTAATATTTCGCATGTTCGAAACACGATCAGAAGGCGATTTTTTAAATTTTCCTTAGAAATCCTAATTCTCGTAATTTTTTATGAGCTTCGTGAGTTTTCAGAACCACTCTCGAAAAGACATGTTAGGTTAATCATTAGCCTCAGTCAATCAAATGCGTGTGATCTGACGAATGTTTGCATTTCTAGTTACTTTGTTACGTTTTTTAAAAAATTTTCAAACAAAAGTTTTTTTGAAAAACAAAAAATTTCTTCAAAGGAAATTTCGTGCGATTAAAAAAAAATTGAAAATTTCTGGATGGATTATTTACAAGGTGTTCTTGAAAAGGTAACGCTAGGTGTGAAAAAGACGTTCCGAAACTCGTCGAGTAATGCATAAATTCAAAGAATATCCTGAATTCAACTGAAATGGATAGTTAAAAACTTATAAGATTGATGGTAAACTAGATAGTCTATTTTCGTTCTTGAAAAAGAATTGAAGTGTTTTTTTTGGAAGCGTGCAACTGAAGTCTGGCGTCCCAGATTGGGGTAATGGTGTGGTTTTGGTCATTGATGGTGTTGAATTTGTGAAGTGTTTGCCGTCTTTTCAAAATGAAACTAATCGCTCGCCTGCAGTTAGTGCTGCTTCGCATTTCTTTCCCACTAAACTCGCCCGATATGCCCCGACTAATGCTGATTAAACATTACTAAAGCATCAAATCACTTGAAAAGCAGTCGCTTGGAAATTTTTCACTTTTTTGCACTAAAAAAGTTGTGGAAACCTGTTCGAAACGCGAGCAAGCAAATAATTTACTACATACTCCTCATATGAATTATGAATGTGCTATGCAATGAATTATGAAAATGAAACTAACCTGATAATAGCGAAGCGAATTAATTTCGGAAGAAAATAAACACAAGCGGGAGAAGTGTCGGCGCTCGCCAAAAAATTAATAGCTGATTGGGAGGGATTGATTAGTGCCACCAAAGAAGACGGCCAACGTGTTTCAGCAATGATCCCTGCTTTGTTTTTGATCCCTCATCGCCCGTTTCCCTGGCGGAAGCCGTTAAAAGACTATCCTTTGCAACACCTTTCAGTTTTAAACATAGGCTGACGTCCTGAATAAAAATGGCTAACAGTGCTATAAAACTTCCTTAACCCTCTGCATTAATTAAACTTGTACTTGCCCTCAGTAGAGATGGTCAAATCTGTTCCTACTGTATCTTGCTAACCGCATCCAAAAACTCCTCGGGAGGAGTTTTTCGTTAACCGCCAGTTCCTCTCGCATTTCAGCACTATTTCCGTGCTGTCTGCGAGAGTATGTTAAACACGAACTTACCATGAGGATGCCACATGTCGGAATTTTAGAGAAAAAACAGACCTGAAAACGTTTTGAAAAGGCTCTTTTTTCGTAACAAAAGTTACAATTGTCGCTTTTTCGAGGCGTTTTCATTGAAAGTGTATAAGAGGCCTACCAATGGGGATGTTAGGGTGAAACTAGAGCGAGTTCTCTCTTAACTATCAAGAGTTATCATTACAATATGGTGTGGTTAAACTCGCGTTCAACGCGATTTTAACTCCTGTTAACTCGCGTTTAACACCCCAATTACTACCACCCTCGGTGTACAAAGCAGTACAGGATCAAGCAAAGCTGGAAGAAATTATCGTTCTTTCGGATTCCGAAATTACACTAAAATGGATATCGACCAATTCCGTGGACAGGACAGACGGAATCCTAGTGAAGAACCGAGTTCGAGAAATAAGGAAGCTTGTAGATGTAATCAAAGCACCCGTTCTATTTGGTTATGTCAACACCACCGATAATCCCGCGGACTGTGCCACAAGGGGTTAAACAAAACGGACTTCAAAAACCACTTCTGGTGGACCGGACCGTCTTTCATGCAAGGAGCTAAAGAAAATTGGCCAAAGGAATGTCGACTGTTCGCCCTTCTGCCAGAATGTGGTGAACAAGCATACATCCTAACATCTACATCGAAGAGCATCCCGTCCAAGCTACTTGACTGGAACCGTCACAACGACCTAATGCTTTGCCAAAAGGTTGCGGCATATGTTCTTCGCTTTATCAAACAGCTAACTCTACGAACGAGAAAAGAAATTCAAGAACACGTCGAAGAAGGCATTCCCGAACTACACTCTAAGGAACTTCTTCCATACATAACGGCAACAGAACTTGGAATGGCTCTGCATGTAATAGTTCGAAGTCACCAGAAGATCTACCTTTCAACAGCAAGACAGACTTCACTTAAGCAACTGAAGCTCAAGGAAAATGAAAAAGGACTTCTTCGGTGTCAAGGCCGTCTAGAAAATGCCAGTCTTCCAATCAATGCTAAGCATCCATTCCTGATCGCATCCAAGTCACACCTGGCACAGATGATTGTGAAATACGCACAATCTGCATTGCACTGCGGAACCAGGCAAACAATGTTTCGTGTAAGAGAACGGTTTTGGATCCCAAAACTAAGACAGATGGTTCGTAACCTCATCGCACGATGCGTGCCGTGCCAAAGAATGAGCAATCTTCCTTACAAATACCCAGAAATGGACGACCTTCCAAGCCGACGAGTGCAACGATGGAATCCATTCGAACATGTCGGGATAGACTACTTTGGACCTCTATCAGCAAAACGAAATGAGGAAACAACGAAGGTCTACGGCATCATCATCACCTGCGCAACAACAAGACTCACTCACATAGAACTGGTCCAGGACATGACGACGTATCATCTTCTACTCGCACTTCGTCGATTTTTTGCTAGAAGAGGGATACCATCCAGCATAACGTCAGATAATGCACCGAACTTCATGTTAAGAGACCAAATCCTTCAAGACGCAGTTTCTCATGTGATTCACGACATTTCGTTAAAGCTAACAATGGTCACGAAAGGCATTACTTGGGAAACAATCACGCCCTACGCTCCGTGGCAGGGAGCTCTTTATGAAAGACTGATCAAGTCAATCAAACACAGCCTTTACAAGACCATACACCGCACAGTGCCGACACAAGAAGCTTTGGAAACACTCTTGGTGGAAATTGAGGGAAGCCTCAATAGCAGGCCGCTCACATATCAGGAAGAAAAATGGGAAGACACGCCTGTTCTACGCCCAATAGACTTGATGCAACGCGACATAATCATCACGTATCCATTCGAGAATATCAGTTCCGATGAAGCTGAACGTGACTCAGATTACTACCCACCAAACGAAGTTGCTGTGATAAGAAATAGAAAACAAGCAGAAGACGCTCTCAAGACAAGTCATCAACTCACGGAACGCTTCTGGAATATTTGGCACAAAAACTATTTGATCAGTCTAGGAGAGAAACACAAACTTGATGTTAACAATAAACGCGGTACCAACAAATTTCCTACTGAAGGTACAGTAGTGCTAGTATCCGAAGCAGTGATGCCCCGCAATTCCTGGAAATTAGGAAGGATCACCAAAGTATTTCATTCACACAATGGAATGATACAGGAAGTCGAACTGAAAATACCCAGTGGTCGCACCATCCGCCGTCCAGTGAATCTACTAATTCCGTTGGAACTAGGAGACTGTAACACGGATACCACCGAAAGGAACTTTGCAAAAGAAACTTGCAATAACGAAAATAAATAAGGAACACAGGAGACACGGTATAACCTGCGCCCTCGCTTGTACAAAAATGGAAATCTTAATTGAGGAAATAACACAGTCAACAGTCATGCAAAGGCAACAGTGATTCAGCCTCGTCTTCAACTGGACACAGTCCACGGTCATGAACAGATTCAACGCAAAACAAGTTCTGAGGAGGTCGGAGCCCCAACAGCGTTGGACATCTCACGCCTATTCACCTCCCCTGCACCTCACCCACCTCCAACAGCGAGCGAACCCCAACTCGCGCGTTCCTCCCCAATCGAAACACCCTTCGCCAATTCCAACGACGAGCGAACTCCAGCTCAAACACTCCTCTCCCACCCAAACCCTTTCCCTACCTCCAACGGCGGGCAAAATCCAACTCGCACGTTCCTCACCCATTCAAGCCTTAAATCCACCTCAACCGGCGAGAAAATCCAAACTTACACGTTCCCTTCGTGTCGAACAGTTTCCACATCAGAAAACGACCCAACTCAAACGCACGCGTTCGCTTCGTCAACGGATGTCCACCATATCAACATTGTTTCCACTGCTCTCACACTATCGATTAAGAAAACATCACACGTCATCGAACAAGAAGACAAGACGTCGAAGAAGAAGAAGAAGGTCAACCTGCTCGGCCCGGAGTATAGTGCCTCAACCGTACTATCAACAGCGAAAGGAAGAAGTGATCCAGATCAGAGAGTAATGATAAAAGATAAAGTCGAGTATAAATAAGGCTGTCTGGTAGAAATGAACTTTACTTGATCAAACGTGTCCGCAGCAGCACCCAGCTACTACAAGAGATGTTACCAGTGAATATTCAGGAATACGGCCTAGTTGATGTTTGAAAGAAGCACACCGATCTCTTATCAGGTTGTGCTTGGACAGAGGACAAGGGGCTTAGTTTTAGAGGCGACCCCGAACCGCCTCTCGGTTACTTCCCTGTCACTTGAATGTAGGCTTTTGACCAGGTCGACGTGCAGGATACAGTCTGCACACGCGCCAACACACCCACACACGACCGCGAATGAGCGATCAAACGAATGTGGCAAAAGGTATGAGTCAGTCTGGCACAGCAGAAGCAGGGAGTTCAGCCCTGAATCCACCTGCGTCTCAGGGCAAGCACCGGCCGCTCTTTGTCCGCAATAAACCCCCTCTCCGCAACCTGGGGACGCGTCACGTAGCCTCGCGGCAAACCGGCTATTGGGATCACTCTAGTGAGTGAGATCCGTGAAATAAAAAACAAATTACATGTAGTATAAAAGGTCTAAATCAATATACATGTGATATGAATTGGCCAATGTATATTACTTGCGAATCATCTCGACCGATGTAAAGTCGGCATGGATCCGGAAGAGACTTTGTGCACGCTAGAAACAGGCATCGTAGGCAACTGCAAGTATACATTATGGCGAGCAATTTTTTGTGGTAATTGATTGATTTTTCTAAGAATTTTATAACAGAATTTCTGATGTTTCGACTATTGTGCTGATCAGTAAAAGCATGGCTAAACAAACGAAAATATTTATCATCAATTCTACAATTAAGTAGGCACGAAAGAGTGCTTAAGTTGTTATGCATAGGGTGAGGGGTTGAAAACACAGTACTACAAACGACACTTATCCTAAAAAACTTCGACCTGCCTGCCTCCTTCAAAATGTGACGCTTGCATTATTTTCGTCCCTTTTCAAGTGTGCACATTACTAAATGAATGAAATCTCGTCTACGAGCAGTATATCCCATGCTTGCTTCATATCATTTATTTTTTCAATCAATAAGGACGTCGTCAATGCCTCGTCATTGCAAATTCAGGGTAATAATAATGGTGTTGCTAATAGATATGTAGTGGTCATGGATAGCAGTGGCACCTTCAGCTCCTCTTCAACGGATCGTTTGTGTTGGCTCAGGCTCGATGCACTCGACATTGGCAAACTTCCGAGTGGATTGGTTACTTCAATACTGCCTTTAAATTCGGTTGCACTTATAGTGGGCTTCGAAATTTTGAAAGGATGAGGGATGTTTAGAATTTGAAGTAAATGGCAAGAATCTGAATCGCTGAAGAATACAAATGAAGATTTTTATCTCATTGACTTTTTTAATGTCATGATCCAAAATTGGTCGAGTTTCCAGAATGTCGATTGAATGATTTCTCTGAATAAAGCGAACATGATAAAAACCAAAGACCGATTTTTCCGCATGATTTGGGAATTTGAAATCCGAAATTCTTCAATTTCAAAATAAGTTGAATAATCAGAATTTGAAATATGATGAATTTTCGAAAGTGGCCTTCCGAAAATTCCGCCTTAATGAAGTTCGAATAACGTTTTTATCGAAAAATAGAACAAATACAGTTTCTGATCGGAGCCTGCCTTAAATTTTTCTAATGCCCAGGAAAATTTGAAAAGATGTTCTTGTCCCAGTTTGAATTCATTTTCCACTAAACTAATACTTGAGAAAGTCAATGTTCGAGGTACACAGCGAAAACCACACTGTCACTACGCGTAATGAGCATAATGAGGTGTATAAGTATCGTGAGAAGGTTAATAAATAGTAGGTACGACAATTCAAATTGGCTAGGAGCACTACTTAACCTGTGATGTACGTAAGTGTGAGGATGCTGACCTATGCAAGGGCGTGTGCCAATGTGTGGTACCTGAGGTTATGTGTACTTGATCTCATCTGATGTTCGGCAGGCTCGAACCCCACCTAGGTCGATCATGGATCTACTTCGAATCGCTTTTGCTAACGTGTATTGTAGGACTTTCCGAGCGACGTTCTCAGGTAGCATCTTGAATGCATTCATGCTTCAGTGAGCGAATGCGTATTCGAACCCGAGAAAGCCTTGAGTTTCATAAATCAACCCACAACAAATCGTTAGTTTTGAGGTATTCACTAAGTGGCCGATTTAGAAGGCATCATTTTCGCTATCAAAACAAACGACCTACATTAGCGAATACATATTGGAAGAGGTTGTTTGTTGCTGTACCTTTTTTCGATCGCTTCTCGATGCCGTTGATGAGAAGGATGAGACCCTCTGGAATGAACGTTTCATGTGATTATTTATTGGGTGGTGCATATTCGTGCTGCGAAGCAAAGTTTCTTGCACTGAATAGACTTATTCACGTATGTTCTATAACAGGAACAGTGTTTTTAAAATGGTGACATACAGATTATTTTAAATCTCCTGAATTCAAAGGGAAATTGCTTATTTTGACACTGAAGCGTTTTAGAGAAGCTCCTCTTGAGTTAAATGCGACTCTCACATCGAAAAGTAGGAATAACGGAAAGTTTTAAATTCACTGTGAGATCCAAACTTGTCCTGACGTATTAATTCTTTCACCCTCCATTTTTTACTCTGAACTTTGTCGCAAGCACGCAATCGTACAAATGAAAACGAAACCGAGCAGTGTCGGCGAAGCCACTACAAATTTCATGTTTCAGATTTTCGATTTAAAAGCAAACCAACGTTGCCCGGGTGAAGTCCGGGAGGCAGCAATGACTTAGCCAGCTGTACGGACGTGCCAAGGGCGGAGGAAAGCTGATATCCAGTGAGATTCCGTGGACCGAATCCCGTCTGTGGAGCCAGAGGAAAGCCGTTCTGGGAGCTGACCCATTTCACACATTGATTCTGTGCCAACTTTATCTTTTTCTTTCGTGGGATGCTGAGATTTTGATAGTTTGGTGCAACAACTGTTTACCAAATGGCTGCAAAGCGGCACCGGCGTAACTACACGTTGAAGGTCTTGGTGAACTGAATTTCACATACAGCTCAATAGTGTCTTGGAGTTGTTAGAGATGTGACGAAATAGTGCTATATTGATGGAGATCCAGGTGGTCGTGCTTTGTGCTGCTATTCAAATATTGTAAGAAAGGATAGGCATGGGGATTATGCAGGCTAAAAATTTTTTTTTCTTTTCTGTTGGAGTAAACGTGCTGAAATTGCCATCCAATGGATATTTGACGCGCTGATCACGAATTTGGTGTTAGTTTTGCATTTTAGCGTCTTATGGATGAGATGTGGGGTGAGTTTGTGTAGGGAGTCTGTGTAGTAACCGAATCTGAAGCGTTTTCCAACCGTTGGTTGAAGATAGTCCTTGATTACCTTTGCAGAATCACAATCTGCGATGTTATCATTGTGGAGAGGATTTTCAAGATATTTTCAAGATACATAGAGATCCTCGAATGCTTCCCAAAGTCGCCTGAAAAGTTTTTCTAACGTTTTATGAGGATTTGGGGTGGGGTATAAAGTCCGGGAGGCAGCTATGACTTAGCCAGCTGTACGGACGTGCCAAGGGCGGAGGAAAGCTGATATCCAGTGAGATTCCGTGGACCGAATCCCGTCTGTGGAGCCAGAGGAAAGCCGTTCTGGGAGCTGACCCATTTCACACATTGATTCTGTGCCAACTTTATCTTTTTCTTTCGTGGGATGCTGAGATTTTGATAGTTTGGTGCAACAACTGTTTACCAAATGGCTGCAAAGCGGCACCGGCGTAACTACACGTTGAAGGTCTTGGTGAACTGAATTTCACATACAGCTCAATAGTGTCTTGGAGTGGTTAGAGATGTGACGAATAAGTGCTCCATTGATGGAGACCCAGGTGTTCGTGCTTTGTGCTGCTATTCAAATATTGTAGGAAAGGATAATATATTTTTTCTGCTTCGCTTGTGAGCTTTGCTGTGTTAATGGCAAGACAACGAAAATAATCAGCGAAGAACTTGCATTTGCACTATGCGAGAGCTAACGTCGTTGGCGCGTTTGTTTCGATCCATCACTTCCCTTCTCTATACACTGCTATCGGATGAGCAACGCGATGTTGTTTCATCGATACGCAGGCTGATTATAACGACGCACCGCAAGCGAGCTTCGAACGCCGCGGCGTGGCGAAGTGCAAGCCTACAATATTGATCACACTACGCGGCACGATCTACAGTTCACCTCTGCACTGCCGTTCAGTCCGCAAAGTGCAAGCTGATTGCGAAAGCGTGCTGCGGCGCGGTTGCGAGTATCCTCAGGCACGGATATGGGAACGGCAGTGCTGAGGTGAACTGTATATTATAGAACTGCACTCCGCCGCTCGGTGGCGGAATTATAAACGACCCTTTAGGGCCCGAACAGAGGCCCAAGGGGTCCCGCCGTGGAAAGACGCGGCAGCATGCAATGAACGATTATCGATCACACAAAGCCGTATGTTCGATTCTCCTTCAATGCATGCTACCGCATCTTTTCAACTCTATCAGCGCTCTTAAACTCCAATATATTCCTGCTCCACCGTGTTTTCTAATGCGTGCGCTTGGTTAACGCACACTGTACAGTGCAAGCCAACATGCATTTGGCCCATTAGGCAATGGCGGTGCCGACTACAGTTTTTGACGTTGCGCAAGAATGGCGCGCGCGTGATAGGCTCTAATCGGCCTCCTGCAACTAATCAATTTTTTATGACACAGACTTGGGATTTCGTCACTTCGGACCGTTAAACGCCAGCGCATTCATAGTCAAGGGTTTTCTGAAGGCAGAGTTGACGATAAAAAATTTTATTCTATTTTTCGCTGATTTTGAGTGGGTAGGTCCATTAAGTAGAGGTTAATAGGGGAAAGACCCCACAGAACACTCAAACACCGGAGAAAAACTGTTGAACGACATCTCTGAAATATTTGATTATGCCTGTTTGGTGTGCTTCGAGAGACTGCAGACGAAGCGTCAAACCTGACGTCGAATTGGTTTTGTGCTTCAAAATTTCTTTAAATATCGAAAAAAAAGATTTAAAGGATTCCATCAAAGTCCAGATAAAGTCTCCACAGGACACTTAAATACCAAAGAAAAAACTGTTTAGAAAACCTGATGAAGATCTATTAACGCCTGCTGATGTGCTTTGTGCAGTGCGGAAATAACGACAAACTAACGCCACAATTTTTTTGTGATTCCAAAACAACTGTTATATGAATTGGCTGGGGTGATCCCATGGGTTGGGTGGTCCACGAGATGTTCATTCACTTTCTGACAGTTTTTCGTCGTACTTCCATTGTTAATCCTCTTAGAAGGACCCAAAGCTTTCGTTCCTGCCAAAAAACGAGCAAGTTTCATCGTGAACACTGCCTTTTAGTTTCCAGGTCGGTTGCCCCATCTAGCTGTCGAAGAGTCATGAATGTCTTTCAGGGCTGCATAATTCACATGTTCCATCACAATCGACTGCAATTTTCTGCAGCCTTCGGTGTGCTCTTCGTGCTCTCGGTCCTTCAGGTGATGGCTTACCTCTGTTTTCCTTGAGCAGCATCCGAATCCAAAGGCTTCAACTTTCAGGTTGTTGGCTGCATTTTGTGCTTAACAATGTATGATCGTATCAAGAGAGAAATGCTGTACTATTACTAAATCTTATTCTGAATGTTTTCCCCATCTAGTTATTTTTTTACAAGTTTCCGTCGCATGATATATGGTCTCCGTATAAGTTTTAATCTAGTGAATGGACCAGGCGAGACCAGTGCGCCTGGCCTTGTGGTGTTGACGGCATCAACGGTCCAAGGGGTTTCGATCGCGCGCGCGGCGGTCTATCGTCGCAGCCCCGTCCATTCCCTAGACTAAATTGATCGCGTGAATTCTACATACTTTTGTTTATTGATGCTTATCTCTGCTTTGATTTATAATTGCTCCATACAAGATTGCAGTAGTTACAAGCTACTTCTTCCGAAATCTGCCGTACCCCCATATGACACGACATGTAGAACTTTGTTTTTCTGGATATACCTTATCCCCTTTTGAAGGAGTCTATTTCTACAAAATGAAAAATCAGGTTGTGAAGTTCGTATAGAGCTTGAGTCTCATCTTTTTCATAAGGATTTACAATCAGCATACACACTCACAAATATGGACGAGATAGCATAAATAGGCACGCGTGGCCTCTGCCGTATTGTCGTCAAAGGTTGAAGCACGGAAACTATTCAGGATAACAGCATTTGAGCATTCCTGTCTCGCTAGCCTGTTTCCAATCCATTTGGGTAACAGAATGAGAAGGTAAACTTGAGAAAACATGTGATGGCTCAGAGGTACAGCGCTATCGAGTGGAAGTCTGCTGGAGAAACGGCTCGAATTACCTGCAAATGATATGTGTACATACCGATTGATTCCCATCCAATTTCAGGAGTGACGCTTTACTCATGCTGGCTTCCAAAATGGAGCATTTCATCGGCAGGCCGAGACGTTTTACAGCCTATCTCTCTCATTTTGAGCCGGTCGAAGTAGGGCTTATCGGCCTTATCACGTTAAAATTTCTATATCCTTGTTGTATTTTGCCATGACCGACCGCTCCGCTGCTTGCTCTGCCAGACTTATCCGAGCAAGCTAGGCTTTATTCATGTAACTCAAGCTGTTTTTCTTGTGGGCTCCCAATTGACAGTGCTATCGTTCTGAATTATCACATGTTTTTTCGAGCTTCATTTCTCGTTCTGTTACCCGAAGTTGTGAGAAAAACAGGCTTGAGGGACAGAAATGCTTACGTATTGTCATCCTGAATGGTTTTCAGTGCTTTAAACTTTGCTGACAACATAGTAGGGGGTCGTGCGGGCCTATCTATGGGGTTATCTCGACAATGTTTGTGAGCGAGTATACAGCCTTCATCACGTTGCATGTCCCAAGTGGCATTTTATATACGTAGTTCATTCGGTTCCTGGAAAAAAAATCGGATAAAAGTCAAATGAAGTCGGTATACTGTTCCAAGATTAGACAACGACTGATCCATTCAGTCCTCTAGGTGAATAATAGCAACACTACGGATTCCAGCTTTCCAGACCTGCGATCAGCTGAGCGCGCTCTCTCTCCTTCTGGTAACAGTTGTTGGCCATCGGAAGGTCTTAAAACACCAATGTATGTCAGAAGACGATTCCGGACTGAATTTACGACAATGCGCACGCAATATGTATCTCGCTCGACATGAAGGAAGAGCGGCGAAATTCAGGGACTAGCTGAGCATTAGCGACGCCTATACAGTGCATCATACTTCGGACCGTCGAATTTCGAAAATTTTGCTTCTCGAATAATATCCGGAATTCGAATATTTCGGAAACGGGCTTTCGAACAATACTCGAAATTCAAATATTTCAGAAACTGGCTTCCGATTAGTATTCGAAATTCGAATATTTCAAAAACGGACTTTTGAATAATATTCGGAATTCGAATACTTTGAGGAGCATATTCGAATACTTTGAGGAACATATTCGAACTTTTGACATTTGAATAATCGAAATACACAATCATCATTGTATCGGAAGTTCTTTTTTTTTTTCAAATCAACCTTTGAAAGCACACTCTGTCAAAGCATCGTCTTGACCTGTTTACTCCACGCCCGATTTGGGGTTATCACAATTGGCCGGATGCATCAACGCGAATGTCGGGGTTTGGGCAGGCGCGGGGCACGAAGGGCAGCCAAAGTGGCATGCTTAGCTGCCAGGGCAGGGGCGAGGGCAGTTAGGGACATTGCCCCTGGCTGCCCCGACTAGGAAGCTGGGGCTGTGCGTGTAGTGCATGCGACACGAGCAATTCGACGGCGGAGTTGCGAAAATTCTATGCGTTTTCCAATGCAGTTGGAATTGAATTTGGTGTTGCATTTCTCTTCGCGCGCGAAATTCGAATTGCGATTTTTCGCCGTTCTCTAAACCTTGTCCGTTGCAGTAGCACATGAGTATTCTTCCAATGTAGCATTACATTGACCATTGCAGTTGCCTTTACTTTTGCATTTGACATTCCGATTGCAATTTTAATTGCATTTGTAAGTGTAATGGAATGAATGTGTGGTAGGAACGACGGGGTCACCCCGTCATATAACAGAGGAAGAACGCTGGAATGGTCTACAAAAGAGCCCTGCTTGGTCTTCTCAGCTACTGAGGTAGCATTTAGGCTTGGTGCTTTACCTTCCAGATGAGATGTATTATGATTTCCGGTAGGAACAACCAACCAGGACGGGACGCACATGATCGGGCAAGCGGAAATTGGCTGTAAATCCTATCAAGCTACGCACATTTAGAGATTGAATTCGGATTTTCTGAAGTATTTCGAACTTTCGTGGCATGGTGCAGAACCACAAGATATCACAAGGAAGCTGTGTTCAACACGCAGCTCAGGGGTCAGGCAGGATTCAAACCTGCCTGACCGGTGACGTAATGGTCAAAACAATATGGTACAGAAAACAAAAGCGAGCTGAAGATGAAGCTGCCTACCGCAGCGAAACCAATGAGAGTTTTTGAAGACAAGGTTATCGCATTGCTGAAGGGTAGTCTAGTGTAGATGTATAGTCTATCTCCCTTATTTTGAGCCGCTCGAAGTAGATCTTATCGGGTTTATTATGTTAAAATCTCCTTATCGTTGTGTTTCGCCATGACCGACCGCTACGCTGCTTACTCCGCCCGGGCTCATCTGAGAAAACTAGGCTTTGAATAGTATGCCCTGCTCACACAAATGAATTGTAGAGTCTGCTTGTGGACTTTTTCGAAAATCGACATGATGGCTGATCTGGATCTGTAACTGATATTGTAGGG
The DNA here is from genome assembly GCA_029168955.1 of Aplectana chamaeleonis. Lineage (NCBI taxonomy): Eukaryota > Metazoa > Nematoda > Chromadorea > Rhabditida > Cosmocercidae > Aplectana > Aplectana chamaeleonis. The sequence goes on from JAPDOI010000881.1 coordinate 163,732, forward strand.
ATCAACAAAGAATTCTGCACCAACCACAGTTTTTCACCCACCCGTGGGTTCCGTCCTCTTTGGAAAATCAGAGAGCCTTCCATTCACGTGGTAGAGTTCACAAGAATCCCCAACATCTAATCCATGGCTCAAATTACGAGAGCGTGCTTCACTATCACCCCAATATTAGGTACAGTTCCGCTGATCTCACAGGAACCGGATGGAGTGATCGCAAAACAGTGTGTATGCCTATAGTCTGAGGAAAAACGAACTTCCCATAGTTTCTTCGCATGCGTGTGCGGAGCGTGGGTAAATACAGCGAGAAAGCGCAGGCGAGACGGATGGAGCAGCATCGCGCGCTTACGCACGCACGATAAGTCATGGGAATTCGGTTCTTCTACCGAGGCTATGTAAAATTCAGAGAAAAATTTCGTCACTTTTTGTGTAGTACCTAATTCGTCGTCATAGGCGTAATACCTATTATGTGGAGGCTGTAAGCATCACGATTTGCTCACAGCCTCCACATGAACAGAATGAAAAACTAGTAGACCTTGCGTGTGTAGTTGTTCTGCTAGTCGATGGATGCTTGTGTTCCATATCAAACTCCACTGTGGTGCGTCATAAACCAAGTCTGTGCAAAACTTTGATTTGCTCGCTCCATGATCCGCGATGTCAGGCTTTCCGCTTTCGTTGTGATATATTCTAAGGAGGCCGCCTTGACTACAATGAAGGGTACAAGGCCTAGGATTTCTCGGGAACATTTCAAACTCAAAATTGTCGCGAAATTCTATTTAATGAGAGTACGTAAATTTTTCTTCTTCTCTTCAGTCATTTCTTAAGAATTTAGGTCACCAGGAAGGGTGGGGCCAAAGCTTTGACGAGATCTTTTCACTCCTTTTTGCAACTTTGAAGCTGTTTGAAGCATTTTTCCTCACGGTGCTCAATTCGAGTCACCCCTCTAGTACTCAGCGGCATGTTACGAAGTTTGCAGATAGGTGCGGCGCTAGTAGTTTTATAGTATAGTTGTACAATTTTGAAGAAAATGTCGAACGAACGAAAATTTTTCGTTCAAAAACATTTCAAACGAGCGAAATTTTGAAAAAATTCGTTCGACGAATTTTCGAACGAACGAAAAAATTCTAAAAACCTTTCGAAAATTTTCTGAAAAATTCGTTCGTGTACAGCTATATTTTATAGATGAAACAGTTCTGGACGCAGCTTATTCAGCCTTATCCCTTCAAGCAATCCTAAGTGAGCTTAATAGAGTGGTTATTGAACAATCTCACAATCCTCTAAATGAGCTGGTCGGTCTTCCATGTCAGAGATTCAGTTATAAATCCTTCGGAAGCTAAACCTTCTACTCCTCACTGCTAATCCAGCAGCTGAAAAGACCTAGTAGGGCTCTTCTGTAGGCCATTCTAGCGTCCCTCCTCGGTTATATGACGGGGTGACCCCGTCGTACCGACCACACATTCATTGCATTACAATTACAATTGCAATTGCAAATGCAATTACAATTGCAATCGAAATGTCAAATGCAAAAGTAAACGCAACTGCAATGGTCAATGTAATGCTGCACTGGATAAATACCCATGTGCATTTGCAACGGACGAGGAATAGAGAACGTCGAAAAATCGCAATTCAAATTTCGCGAGCGAAAAGTAAATGCAACTCCGAATGCAATTGCAATTGCATTGCGAAACGCATTGGATTTTCGCAAGACCGCCGTCGAATTACTCGTGTCGCGTGCAATACACACACACTGCCCAGGCTGGGGCAAGATGCGGCGACGTAGCGAGAATCGACTTTTTTCGATTCCTCAGACATCATTTTTCCATTTTCACTTCTTGTTGACAGTTATATGCTTAATGCTCTCGCTTATAAAATAATTGATTTCTTTATTGATAACTTCTCTTCATATGCCTTTATATATCCTGCTTTTGAGCACTTTCTTGACATGTTCGTCTAATAAATTTCATAATACTGCGCGCATCTACGTTCTCCATAATGCTTCCGTAATATTTGCGCAATCAATTCATGTGCTACAGTTTCAGTAAAATGAAGAATTTTTGTAAAAGGAAGTTTCAGAAAAATTTGTTCACAATTTCTCCTAAATTTTTTTTGGGAGTGCACCTCGACACACTCTGGAAATCTAGCGTTCCGAGCGGAAGCTAAACGATTTTTTTTCGCATGATCGGGACAATGAGCAGAACTCGCGATATGATAGAATAATCCCGTTTGTTCCGATCGGATGTCGCGAGTTCCGGCGTTTGCCGCGCGCATAGTTTCGCTTGCACTTGAAACGCGTTGGACAGGGACGACGCTGCTTTGGACAGAGACGCGGAGTCTCCTCTCGCGCCTTGCTCTCTCCACAAGATCAGAACGACGTTCTCCTTTTCCTTTTCTTCATTACTCGCTATTCATTTTTGTCATTACTCTTGATCTCTCTAAAACACGTGTCAATTGTCTCTCCATCTTCAGAATTCTGAAGTCTAGTCAAATTTCCCTGCTCCACGAAAAATACGGCGAGTTTGTCCAATTAAAACATTACATATGCGCCTTTTATTGTAGTACACAGATTTCTAATTCTTCAAACTCAGTTCCGATTTTCTCGTCCGATTTGATTGATATGAAGATTTCGCGGGAATCTGAAAGAATTTGGAGAGTTATGGATTTTCAATTTACCCGGAAATCGCATGAGATTTACGTTCGTTTCTTGAAAATTTTGGTAAATGTTGGTCCGTGGTTCTCAAGGCGGAGTAATTTTTGAGAGCCTGCAGTTACTCACGAAGGAAAAGTTTTCTAAAGCAAAAAAACTTTGTAGAAAAATTTTATAAATCACCCATTCTATTATTTGAGCATTGGTTTGGGCTCCCAGTCTTCGAGCTCTGAGCTGCAACAGCATTCGTGTGTAAGTTGGGACCGGAATTTCGTTCCGATAAAAAAAAGATATATACCAAACCAACACTGGAAGTTTAAAAAGTGCACAAAAATCGATAGCGGCGAATTTTCCCGACGTCCTACATTTCAAAATCTCTTAACTGGAATAGAATTTGGGAATTTTCTATAGTGAAAACATTGAATATGGACATGGAATTTTTTCATTATCGGGGCTACGCTTCTACTCATGATGTGATTTGAGAGAGACCGGGTTTTTCTGTGATAGGCAAGACCATTTTTCCATCCGATTTTATTAACAGCATTAACCTTTTGCTCGGTGATTTGAACCAGTCTTGTACTCAGGCGTTCCAGCGTTTCGAGCGGAGGCGAAACACTTTTTTCTAACGGGATCGGGTCGATGGAAGGAACTCGCGATAGAATCGGCGGTTCCCGTTTGTTTCGATGGAATATCACGAGTTGCGGCGTTAGCCCCGACGATTAGAAAAACAAACGCTGTCGTTGAGAGCATGTCATATGGCTAGAGACGCAGAATCCCTATAGGACTCTGCATCTGTAGCCAAGGCATGCTCTCAACGACGTTTTAGTGCCCTGAATAATGTCATGATTCATAACTTTTTAACCTTCTCAGAGGCTGTTATGATTTCTCCTGCCTGCAATTCCTTAGAAAATCCATGGCATTTTATTTCAGCGCGTCAGCTTTGGTGTATTATGTGCATTAAAACGATATCTAGACTGGACAATACACCGAAGCTGACGCGCCGGTTTTCGAAACGCCTTGCTTCCTTTGCAATGATTTTTTTAAGACTTGCGCGTCAGCTTCAGTGTGTAATGTGCATTGAAATGCAAAGACAGACTGCACAATACACCGAAGCTGACGCGTCGGTTTTCGATTTGCCTTGCTTCCTTTGTAATGATTTTCTTAAGACTTGCGCGTCAGCTTCAGAGTGTAATGTGCATTGAAATGCAAAACAGACTGCACAATACACCGAAGCTGACGCGCCGGTTTTCGAAATGCCTTGCTTCCTTTGCCATGGTTTTTGAGGGCTCGCGCGTCAGCTTCGGTGTATCGTGAAATCTCTCTCTGCTATCTAATGCACAATATACATCGAAGCTGACGCGCATTTTCTTAGAAATTGCATTTCATTTCTGTGCGTCAGCTTTGGTGTATTATGTGCATTGAAGCGAAAGCTAGACTGCACAATGCACCGAAGCTGACGCGCAGATTTTTAAAATTTATCGAACTTTCTCGAAGCAGTCATGGTTTTTAGGACTTGCTCGTTAGGCTTGCTGCATCGTTCGTCAAGTCTGCCGTTGCCTTTTTATGTTTTTATGCTCATATTCATAGTACACCGAAGCCGACGCGTCATTTCAAGAAAATTCATTGCGCTCCATGATGTACTCCTATTTCTAAGAACCTGCGTCGCCTACAGGTGGTGTTCCACTGCAATTCGCCCCTATTCCAATGGGAAATTTGTTATCCTCGTCTGTTGAAAATGTGATTACTCGTGCTGGCGTAAATGACCTATTTTTTGTTCTGTTTCGACTCGCGCGTTAGCTTCGGTGTGTAAGGCGCTATTCATACTACTCAACGCCAGCGCGGCACGCGCGTGCCGCGCTGGCGTGGTGTTTGTGTATGAATAGTTTCTACCTGCGTGCCGCACTTGCGGAGACTATGAATACTCCAGCGGCGACGCCATGGCGGAGCGGTGAAGCTGGAATTAATGAGACGTTCGATAAATAATATAAGTGGATGAAAACGCTAAGGCGTTCCGGGTGGCAGTATGAATACTGCAGCGGCGACGCCATGGCGTAGCGGGCGATGCTTGACGCGCGTGCCGCCATGGCGTCGCCGCTGGCGTTGAGTAGTATGAGTAGCGCCTAAGGTACAGCTGTCTTTGAGATTTAATGCACATGTACACCGAAGCTGACGCGCAATTCTTTAAAAAATGGATTAAATCTCATAGTCTGCGCGTCAGCTTCGGTGTATAATGAGCATTAAAACGCCCACACAGACTGCTCAATATACCGAAGCTGACGCGCAGATTGTGAAATGTCATGATTTCTAGGGATTCGCCCGTCAGCTTCGGTGAATAATGTGCATCAAAAGGCAAAGACAGACTGCACAGTACACTGGGGAAACCCATTGCACTCATTGATCTACTCCCGTTTCCTTCCAAAAGGCAAAGACAGACTACACAATACACTGGGGAAACCCATTGCATTCCATGATCTATTCCTATTTCCTTCCAATACGAACCTGCGCCGCCTACAGCTGGTGTCCCACCGCAATTCGCCTTTTCTAGGACGGAAGGTGGTTTTGACCCGCCACCCATGGGTGGTCCAGCCGGAACGCCCGGATGAAACCCGTTCACTCGAGGTCCGGAAGTCCCTGATACGAACTTTTTTCTTTTGTTCGGTTTCTGGTTCTCGCACTGGTGGAAAGAACGTGTGCAATTATTTTAAAGTTGAAAACCGCGGATTGGCTTTTCATGTAACTCCCACGCGTCTCGTATACCGTGCGGGTTTGACCTGAGCATTGTGAACTCCGAATTCATCGAGATTCCGTCTCCTATTTTTTGTGCACTTCGCATTATTCGAGATTTCGTCATCTTTTTTATGCAGAAGTTTTACTGTTTGGAAGTTTGCATTCAAGTGATGCCAAAGAGGGAAGCCCGTGCTGATCCTTACGCAGAGCGCCCTAACAAACGACCGAATTTTACGTTGAAGCAGTTGAACGGTGTGTTGAGAAACATAGAAATTTTTGTCTGCATCTGGACAGTTCTGATATCAGACTTTCCAGCGTTAGTCCGTCAACCTCGGCTCAGAAATTCTAGTGGAGAGGACGAACAGGCCACCAGGTAGGCTGATTTTCAATAAGAATTTTACCTACATTTTTCTTATTTTTTTCCATCTGTTTCACTCGCCTCTCCCATGAACTTGTGTTGTGAAGGAAGTATTTTGTTGTGGTGGGTTAGGACAGGCTAAGTGCGAAAATTTCCGAGCCGGCAAGGAGATGTCCTCCGAGGGTCGCGTGCAGAAATAAATGTTAGCGAGAAGGAAAAGTGAGGTAAAAAATGACAGTACTGTGCTTTTCTGGGCCGAATTCCGGTCCGCGATTGCGTCTCGACACGCTCTGCGGCCGCGCGCATTTGAGTCGGAAAAGTTTCCAGCGCCCAGCCGCCGATCTGTGGGCTCTAGGTGGGGTTTGGAAACTGGAAAGTAAACAAAATTGGAGAAAACTGCATAAAAATGCCACATCGAGTCGGCTTTGGCGCTGGAAACTCGTCAGAATCGAGCGCGTGCGGCCGCAAAGCGTGTCGATACGCAATTGCGGACGGAATTTGGCCCAGAGAAGCGCAGTACATGAATAGATCATGCTCGAAATTCCTCTAAAGCCCTTTTGATCCTGGAAAAAGCGCGTTTTTCGCTGCTGCTTTTGCAGCTTCCACCTTCAAAAAATCAACGCGTGGACTAAGAGTGTGTGATATGCTCCCAAAATAGCTCCTATCAACCTAGTGTGAAGAAATCGAACCCCTTCCTACCAAACCCAAGCGGTTTTTGCCGTGAACTAAGTATTTGAGTGGCAATGTGGACACTTTCGACTCGTGATTTATAAAGGAGAGCAGATCCAGGGATTTGTGTTCAAATTACGTGGCCGGAGAAGTGGGCATGCCTAAATTCATTGGGCCAGTTGTCCATTCCTGCTGCGATAGCACCCAAATTAGATACTTTTGTAACAAAATGTGCATTTTTTTGCAGTGAATTTGCATTTCCTCACAGCTGATTTGTCTTTTGTTGAAAGAAATCGGAAGCTATCGCAGCGAGGAGAGGCCAAGTGTCCATTGCACTTGGTCACGCCCACTTTTGCGCCGCAATGAATCTCCTGATTTCGGAAAGGGGAGAAAAACTCTGGGTTCACTCCGAAATGGGGCGGCGACACGGAGTTTAATCAGGCACCTCTCAAGCAAAATCACCCATTGCTCTAGTCAAAACTGACTCAATTTATAATGAGTAACACAATTTTGGAACGTAAGCAGAATGTTAGGGATCAAACTAAAAACTTTTCTTCTTTTTTCAGAGCCCCAGATGCCTGATGGAATGTTGTGATCTGCATAGGGTTTTTTTCGGTTCTTTTTTCTGGGATAGAATTCGCGAAACTGAAAAAAAGATAATTTCTAGAGAGTGATCGTTCTGGACGTTAAAAAATGCCTTGAATTTTTTTTGGTTCTTCAAAATCGAAGTTGGGAAACGAATGAGTTGGACACGTGGTACTTTGAGTGCTTTAAATTTTTTTGAATTTCGTTTTTTATTATTTCGAAATTCTCATATCTTTTTCCGGTTATGTTGTTGTGATTTTTTATGAACGGTTACTCAATTCCGCCTCATTTACTGCCATATCTTGTTGATTTGGTTTTTTCTCTAAGAATTTGATACTTTTGTAATGCTCTCGTATTACTCAGTATTACACTCACTAGAAGAAGTTTTTGTTTAATAGTTGTTCATTTTGTTTTTTTTAGCGTCCCGTTGACTTTGTATCCTCTTATTCATACCTCAGTAGGTTCTCTTCCACCGTAGAAGTTGTTTAAATTGTTGGGCTTTCGGGTAAATGGCTGGAGTTTTCGGGGTTTCCCAAACCGATTTTAGCTTCCGAACGCAAGCATTGCAACGCTCCTTGGTCGTTTCAACTGCGTTCGATGCCCACGACGACCTGAGTATATTTCACTCTTGTGAATCATAGTTGTCGCTAGTTTTTATTTCTGAGGATTTTGTTATCCGTTATTGAGTCTTGTTATTCCAGCCGTCACTGTTTAATGCGATGAATTTACTTGTTGTGTTGTGAAGTGTACCAATGAATAAAGAAATACTATTCATGAAGTAATTTTGTCATTATGGCTAGATGTGGAGGGGGTCTGATGCTTAAAGTGGGATGCAATCGCCGAAGTGTTGGTGGATCGAAACGCCGGATGTTTCGCAGAGAACCGCGACGTCAGGCTAGCGACATCCGACCCGGCGATCGCAGGGCGAGCGCCACTGTGCGCAGTTGGAGCGCCGCAGTTTCCGGGAGAATGGACGAACTTTTCGGGGTTGCCCAACCATGTTTAAGCTTCCGTGCGCAAGCATTGCAACGCTCGTCAGCTGCTTGACCTGCGCTCGGTGCCCACGAGGACCTGAGCACGTAAAGTCCAGTGATTCGGGAAACCATCCGTTTTTACAGCTAAAATTAGTTATTCTTTTTGTCCGAAATCATCCGGCAGATCCTCTGAATTTCGAAAGATATGTAGGTGTAGCAAATTTGATGTTTTATGTGTTCGTTTGGAAAAAATCTTTAGGCGAGAATATATGTTCGCGTCCGGCAATCCTTCAATTGAATAGAGGGCATTTTTTGAGAATCTCTTGAAAAACGTGATCGCCAGAACTGCGTTGTTTGTACATTTATATTGCATATCGATATTTTTTTTCTATTTTATGATTTTTTTGTGAAAAAATAGATACGTGATGAATATCTTTCGCCTGAACACGAGTGTTACTCATGCTGTGAAATTTTCAGTGGATAAAATTGTGCTAACTGACAGTTTATGCTCATAAGCCAAAACCTCGAGCACAAGGACAGTCAGACTAGCATTAATTTTACCCTCCTTTGTGCGTAGTCGCACTGCTATCGCAAGAAAAACAGCTGCATCTGAGCAGGACTGGTTTGTGTTGTATCCCTGTGGATACAAGATTTCAACGGTCTTTTTTCGACCGTGCCAATTCTCTCTTCTAGCGAGAGAAAACCTTCAGAAACTGCGGCTGCAGAAGACGAGTGCTAGGAATAGTTTATTAGCAGAAATACTCAACAGCAGGCACACCAGAGGAGAACACCAAAGCACAGCTAACATTCTTAGTGTTAAATCTAGTCGCCTTTTACACGGCTTGTTTTCCCGCTAGACCACCTAGATCGGTAGACAGAACAACGAGAAATACTCAACGTGGACGGTCACGGGCCACACGGCTGCCGATAACGCATCCCCTGATTGCAGAAGTCAAACGCGGTGACCAGACGGCCACAACAGTTTGACATATTAAATTGTTTTGTGATTCTTCGCCATTGGTGTTACCATCACTCGATTACAAGTTCTTAAAATAAGTGTTTTGCCGAAAAATATTAGTTTAGTCACGTTCGCACCAGAGTCAAAAATTTCAGAAGCTTGACTCCGATTTTTTCATACCATCTCAGCTGTGAAATCTCAGCTATGCTCGTCTGATCGATCGTAGGTTTCAGCTGTAAAATGGCGCGCGTCGTGCGTAATTGCGTACGCTGCGCTGGGGCTAGCTGCCCCAACGCCATCGAGCTCATGTGCATGCGGGGCAGGGCACCTACTATCGGGGCGCCTGCCCTGCCCTTGCCCTTGCCCCGCCGTGTGCGTTGATGCATCCAGCCCCAGGAGTGTGCAGGAAAGAAGTTTGAAATTTCGGCAAACGGCAACGTCAAACCCCAAAAAAATGGCCGGCGAACGGCAAAACGGTAAACGGCCTAATCTGTTGCGCACTGCAATAAACCCGTAATTGTTTACACGTATGTTACTTCATGCAATATCTGCCACTCGCTATCCAGCCTTTTACTAGCACTCACAGGAAGTCAAAATACTCCAGTTGAAAAGCTATTTGAAAGCCTCACGCGATGAGAGAACGTCAGTAGCACCGTTCTGCATGTTGTCTGTGAAACACTCAGTATTCAATTCAATGGGCCGTTGTCTTATCCCTCGCCGGAAGTTATTCTGTTGCTTCCTCCCTACTACATCTGAACATTAAGAACAGTTAAAGTTCCAGATGATGGACAAGTCTTTTTAAGCAGCGGAACGAGTGATGTACCCCCATTCATCGAAGAAGCAGCGCGCGATATAGGCTGCTTTGCAACAACGCAGGTATTGCTAGTTAAGACTGCCTTGAAGGAACCCTAATTATTTAACCTTCTTGCCGCTGCTCCTTAACTAATCAGTTCTGCAAGGGAGTCAAACCTTCGTTCAAGCTAATGATCTTGACGTTGAAAATCACTGTAAGGACTGCTTCTAATGGCCGATTTGCTCATTGTTAAAATAAACAGAATGTCGGAGAGGGTTTTTATAAAAGTAATATTTTTCTTGTCCCAGTGATTACCACCCGCCTACCAACCGACAATAAGCGGACCGATTTCTACGAGCTCCCGCCTTGTGCAAATCTCTGAAAAAAATAAGCTATTTTCACGCCACAACTATGACACTAACTTGATTTTGTAATATTGAGACATGCAGCAATCGGTCTACTGCTAGAATTTTCTTTATAATTTTGGGATTTGAAAAAAATTTGGTGAATGAAGATTTGAGAAAAGAGACGCTCAGAACAGTCCAGGCAAAAGTACTCGCTTGATTACCTACTCGAAAATTTTTCTTCTGTTTGATCGGGTTTATACTACCGTCGCGGAGCGATACGATGGCGTGCTTTTAACGGTTCGACGCGCGAGGCGATCTCGATCGATACACACCACTGCCATGTCATCACGCCACGCCTTGATGGAAGTCTGAACCCGGCCTTACGGTCCCGATTCAATGGGTGCAATTACACGTTACAAGAGTCTGCAAGAACTACTCAGACCCAGACAGTAACACTGATCTTACCGACGGCACAAAAATGCCTCGCCGGGTTGTTCGCGGGAGCACTGTGGGCGAATGGCGGTAAGCAGAAGGTTCGCCGGGCTGATTGCAGGACGATGTTAAAGGCAGCACACACGCTCGCAAACGTGTTAGAGATAACTACGGAAATAGAATGGTATGGCTCGAATTACAACGCCTACGCATTTTGAGGCGTCAAAAACCACGCACAAAGCCGTTACAGGATTAGCAAGTTTGGCTCCGCCCGTATTTTCACGCCCCCTGTATTTGCCCTTTTCCTGCAACGCAAAGTTGCTAGGTAGTCTTCACCGTCGGTACTTCTGTAACGGCATTGTGAGTCGTTTTTGACGCTTCAAAGTGCTTAGGCGTTGTAATCTGAGCCATACCATTCTACTTCCATAGTTATCCCAATCACGTTTACGAGCGTGCACGCTGTCTTCCAAGGCAGTGGTTATGATGAAAAACGTTATCGAAAAATCAACAAAAATCAGCTCAGATCGAAAGCAGCTGAAAAATTATGAAGGTAGCGCGGTGAAAATGGGCTACAATTAGAGTTCCTAGGGCCCAAAGATTCCACTTCGTGCGCACGTGCACAGCGCCGCCCTAGAAGATCGCAGCCTCATGCCGAGCAGTCAAAAACCATCGACATTCAGAGGAAGAAATAAATGGAAGTTTACCTAATAAAAACAATTCAATAATGAAAGCAAGCCTTTCAGTCAATGTAGTTGACTACATAAGTCAATGTTCCTTGATTGAAATTCAATTTCAAGCCCGCTGATGCTCTTGACATAAGAGATTATCGATGCGGGTGATGTGGAGTGGGCTCGTCCACTCTGCTCTAAACCCAGATAAGGGTTTAGAGAGGAAAAGAAGACAAGCATATTTGATCGCGACCACTGCCTTTGAAGGCAGTGTCCACGATAAATTTCGTCCTCGGTTTTTGGCCGGAAATCGAAAGTTTAGAGTCCTATTGGAGCATTGGGGTCAAAAGAACGAACGATAACGAGCCCGAAAGAGCTACATACGGCTCCGAAGTCTGCTCGCGCTAGCCCTTCCACTCGCGGTCGAGTTTTCCAAGGAACAGTTTGGTCCGCTTCTGCATTAGCATTGGAGCGCGAGCGCGGTTGAGTTTGAGCATTGGGGCGCATTCGCGCACGCTGACTACTTCAGGCCCATGCCCGCGCAACTCATCCACCGTTGAAATGCGGCTTTAAAGAAGAAGAGCTGATTTTGGATGTTTCGCAGCGTTTTTCATGATTCTTTCTTCACTGATGAAGCCGTCAGACTCTGAACCTTTGTTTTCTTATGTAAATTCAAAAAAGATTCTTATCGTGGACACTGCCTTTAAGGCCCCTGTGGGGTCACACCGACGACAGTCAATGACGTTTCGGTCTGATCGCGGGCAGCGCTAGAAACGGCGGTCGGAACGCAATTATGTAACCATTCATATTTTACACGTCTGCTAATCCGCTACGTATACTATGTATGTCTTACCAACTTTCAAGCAAACCGAAGATTAAGCTGCCCAAGTTTGAGGGGCCATTGGGCTCTCTCATAGTGAAACAGAGGCATGGTTCACTCTATTGCAATCAAACAGGAACGGATGAGCGTAAGTGCTTTATTTTTGAATTAGTTCGCTTATTCGTTGAGGAAATGAAGACTCGTGATGAATTTATTGGCAACGTTTCGATATACTAATATATTCTTCAGGCCAACTGAAATGATCACAAAAAAATCAGTAATACAGCGTGAACGATTGGGAGTACCAACCTTATAAGACAAGAGTGGCACTAAACCACTAGACCTTCAGACCACTCCCTTCACTACGGCACATCCGTCAATATGAGAGTCTGTGTGACCGAGTAAGCTGTAGAAGCTGCCACGGACAAGCTGGGATATACGAAATGAAGTATGTTGTTTATAGGATGGTCTGCCTTTCCTGTAACGAATTCTACATTGGGGAGACCGCTAGATCCCTACGAAATAGGATGGAGGAACACATTCAAGCTCTGCGCCGTTCACAGAGCTACCCGGACAATCCTTTTTCACGACACCGCACTTCGCGGCATACTTCCAAACCCGCCCCTCAGTTGAACGTGACGATCCTTCACATGGACTTGTGATCCGGCAGAGAGAAAATCAAGAAAGCTCTGCAAATCGAACATTGGAAACCGCCAATAAACATTAGAGAAGAAATGAGGGCCGCTATGAGGCTTATCACGTTGGAGTGATCCTGAGATACACAGTGGATATGACGTGATACATACGAGATTCACTGAGATAACGATTACATTACCCACCCTGGCCTCACCCTTCATTTTTGGCCGGCCGTTCTTCTCGAATAGGTAGGATAGCCACCATACCAAGCGGGCAACCTGTCATCAAGACTATTCATAGCATATCTTGCGGCTGTGTTACTCATTCTCCTTGCTGGTTTAAGGCCTCTCTTGTCTTATAAAGTTGGTACTCCCAGTTGTTCATATATCGACACGTTGCCAAATTCATCACGAGTCTTCATCTCCTCAACAAATTAGCGAATTATCATGAAGCTCAGGGAACGATCTATTTTGAATAACTGTATAATTATTTACACACGAGTATTGCTTTATAAAGCCACCGAACACCACTCATATCGCGTTCCGACCGTCATCGTCCCGGGATCAGCCTGGCAATATCTCGTAGGTGGGCTGATCCTGGGACAATGCCGGTTGGATCGCGGGGTGGGTGTTGTTTGGCCCGCCATGCGCTCTTACTTTTTGAGTGGCAGCAAGCGAAAGGCTCGCCTGGACCAACGACAGCCACTGCAGTTCCGGTCGGATTGCGTTTTCATGCGAATCTCGTCGGTTGGATGGCGGCCAAGGATATAGAATTGTATCCTTGCCGGGTTCAACCTAGGCCGATGGCGGTCGGATCGCGGAGAGGGTGCTGTTCGGCCCACCGTGCTCCCGATCCGACTGGTGTTACTCTCTCAGTAGTCAATTAATTCAATAGGCTTTGACTCGCTGTCTTACATAGAAAGTTTCTGTCAGAAACTGCTATAAGGAGACAGATTTGAACCTCTTTTTTCGACGTATTTTTTGCCGAAAACTTGCCGTAAAAAACGGAAATTTTGACAAACGGCAACGGCATACCCCAAACACGGCCGGAAAACGGCAATCTGCGGACGGCAATTGCGTGGTTACCACACGCTCGGAGCGCGTGAAATATTGCGTCACCGAACGACGCGGTCCATCTGTGGGATAGGCTGGCTCGGATAGCCCGCCGAAGCAAACCGTTTTCCTTTCTATTTCGCATTTATCATGTAGCTGTTATCCAGATATAGATGGGACCAGAGTTTTATCTGCCGAATCCCTTCCTTTCCAGAGAAACAGTGACTTTAAATTTGGACTGGAGCAACTGAGCTCATTATTCTACGCTGACTACTTTAAAAACGAGGGGTCATCATGGGCTCTGTCCAACGAATTGACGTCCATTTCTGTACATAGCGAGCTTAGACAGATTCGGTTTCGACAGTTGAGCGAATGTGGGCAAAACATCGACATTCTGATGCAGTATTGCTAGCGAAGCATTTGAAGACTACTAGAATACAACTCGAGAGATAATTTCTCCATCAAAAACCTGAAAATCAGCTACAAAAAGAAAGGAAGACATAAGGTGCTTTAAAAATTAAAATAGGATGGAATTTGTAGCGGTTCTTCCTAATTCAGCCCACCTGTGTGAAAACTTGTCGCGACAGTGCCGGGAAAGCACCGCTACCCTCAATTGTGCCGCTATAGCTCCGCGATAGTACCACGGCGGATCCTCGATCATCACTGCACCGGGACGTTTCAATGGCAGTGTCTTGAGCCTCGACAATTCCGCGACTTTACTGGTAGTACCGCAAAGGTTCAGTTGTTTTAAGCGCGCCAGCCTCGCAAGGATGCATCAGCAAACCCGCGTCGACAATATGTGATAAAAGGAGACTGTTGCCGGTTCAATTTTCCAGGTTCGAGGTACTTTCCATATCTCATTGTTCACAGTAAGGGAGAATACCCTTTTTTCTGTTAGGCAGAGGACGTAACAACCGTAGGTGCGTAATTCTTCCGTAGGCACCGCGAAGTGGTATCATAACTCCCTTTATTTATTCGGGTGACTCGCAGTCTATCCTACGTTTGCGAAGGCTCACTAACGGAGCGCGGAGCCGCTAAAGCGCTGCTAATGCGTATCCACTATAGTGCCGCTTCGGTGCATGCAGCAACCAAAGCGGCACGACCCAGGCACTGTCGCGGCAATTTCTACCAGAGGCGGTGCCTGCAGAAAGGTTCAAATACATATTCTACATTTCTGAGCAAAAATCTCTTGGTCCATAGTGGCTTTGGATGAAGAAAGGAGAAGAGTCGCGAGAGATGGTGGGGTGCGGATGGAGCAGGACACGCGCGCGTCATGTATGATGAGTATTTCATTCTGAAATAGAGTGTGTTGTCAAAAAGGGGCTAACAACGGACTACGGATTCTGGGGCAGTGTTGGGTATGCTAGTTGATAGACCATATTGATGTTCTAGGAATCATCGTTATGCCGAAGAATCTGATTTTTGAGGAACGTATCCCACTAGTCGGACAAGGAGTCGTTAGTGGGTTAAAAAATTACTTTTCATAGCTGCTTCCAAATAAACACAGCCTTAAGGGCGAAACGACGTAGGCGTCACCATTAGTCGAGTAGCACTAATTTCTATTTTGACATCACTGCTGCATTCAAAATGCGCCATCTCCCCTATGGAGTCAATTACACTACTGCCGCCAAGCGGCGCGGCGCAGTGCATTTCTGCAATATTTATCATCCGGCGCATTCCGCCGCGCCGCTCAGCGGCGGTAGTATAAACGTCTCCTAACGCCCTTCTCCTACTTTAACTGCCGCGTGAAATGCTGCTCCTTGAGAAAAATGATAAAACGCGCTCTACTCTCTCGTGATCACTTCCGATCGCAAATCGATTGCTGATCTGGGCATTTCGCCAGCATTCTCATTTGTAAAGAAGCTGAGTCGGGCTTCAACGCAGCTTCAAAAGCGGCATTTTCTGCGGCTGAGAAAGCGAGGAAGGAAGTGAATTTTTCGAGCGTGCGTGTTCAGCCCTGCCCCTACCTGAAGCCGCGCAATCTCGGAGGCCGCGAGTTTGTCTAGGTCGCTCCGTGGCGTCGTGGAAGGTCTTGAGAGCAGCGTTAGGGACTCGGCGCTTGGGTGCGATAAGGCGCTCTTCCAGAAGGGAGCGGCGCGCACGACGTTTTAGCCTCCGTCTGCCCTCCGCTCTTTCACTGTCTCTAACCTCCGCTCCGCACCAGCATGCGTAGGAACCATGTGAATTTCGCCGTTTTATAGCCTGTAGTGATAGTCACAGTGAATGGAATCTCAAAACTATCTATTAAAATCAAAGCTATCCTTTGTGAATTCGAGAAAATTTATGCGAAAAAAATAGAAAAAATCATTCGGGAATTCTAAAAAAAAATATTTGAAAATTCCAAAAACTTGATTTTCGAGTATATTCGAAACTTTGAAATCCGAGAAATTTGTTTTTTGAATTTATTCAAAAATTCGAGGTTTGGAAAATACTCTTTTTCGAGTTTATTAGAAAGTTTGAATTTCGAAAAATGTCATTTTCAAATATATTCGAAAATTTGAAATTCGAAAAAACTTATCCTCGAATGTTTTCGGAATTTTGAAATTCGAGAAAAATCTTTAGTTTTGCCCCAGTATACAGTGCATGTCTTCAAAAGGGGCTGCGGCATATAATTTGAATGAGATTAATCCTCAAAGAATGGGCACTCCCTATCTGATCTTTCCATGATTTTTCTTTTGAAGACCCTTGTCTTGCAGTGACATTCAGTATTTTTAAATGCCATACGATGGTCGAATTTTAATTTTTGATGGAGTTTTTAATGTCGTGTATTAAGGAAATAGGCGAACTCTGTCATAAGACCGCGAAATTGTGAGTACTTTCCATATTTAAAAGACCGTGCATTCAAAATCCAACTTTGAATGTGTGTCAGGTGTGGGGTTTTGATAAGCCTAAGCCGAAACATAATGAAAACAGTTTATACAAAGGCCATGTGTCCGGAGACTTTCGGGCGCTACCGTACAAGAACAAGAGTGAACACTCGCCCCCTTTGCGGCGTACATGTGGGCGTTCCTCAATCTATTGACTGGTTGATGTGAAGAAGTATGAAAGATTAATTACCATATCGCACAGTGCTCTCAAAATCCCGCTTTCTTATGAGGTGGCTTGCAGGTGTTCCCAAAACCACGCATAATTCTTACGGAGTGCCCGCTCATCTTCGGCGCCTATGTAAGGTGCGTCCGAATGAGAATGGCGGCCCATGCGGCCGGCGGGCTTGGCAGGCTGCTGTCGCGTTCGCCGCTCTCGGACGAGCATGCGAAAAGTCCCCACCGCCATCGACTGCGAACGGGGCCGGCAGCGGCTGGCAGCAAGCACTGCGCCGATCAATCAGCTCTGCAGTCGGTGGGAGAGGGGACGGCCGTCGTTAAAATCCAACACTCGTCCGAGGGCGGCACATGCGACGGCCGCCTGCCAAGCGCGCCGGCCGCGTGGGCCGCCATCCTCATTCGGGCACACTTTACTTTCCAGGGTGAGTGCGCTCCTCTTCAACTTCTTTGCCTTTCTACGACCAGTTCGCTCATCTTCGTTAAGTATATGTGTAGCAGTCATCTACAAAATTGCATTTCTACGAATGCGGGATCACAGAGGATTCAGTATGTGGATAGTGAGCGCTCATGAGCCCACCGAAACCGCCGAATACAGTTTGAAGAATGCGTTCCGTGAGGAGCTCAACACGTTACTGGCCAGGATACTTGTCTTAATGCTGCTTTTGTGGGGATTCACGCAAAAGCAAAGACAAAACTAGATCAAAAATCCGGTGCACTCGGGAATCGGTTCTGCCTAGTGGAGCAAACATCGGGCAACCCACCGCTTTGTTGGCCTGTGCGAACGCAAAAACCTGATTATTGCGTCGACGTTAAAGAGAAATCATTGTCACCATTAGCTTACGAGGCAGAAGTCAACACTGCTATCTCCAGAAGAGCAGCGGAAGCGGAATATGGTAGCTTTGAAGCTACTGCCCATTATGTTTTAACTAGACCTATTCCAGTGTCGCACATTCGAAGATGTAGAACTGTATGGGATGTCGCATTCGATTAGGATCCCCGTCCTGATCTGTTCAATTCCACTGCAAGGATTCATAGAAGAGAGCGAAGGGCTCACTCTCTCTAGTGGACCAATATAACAAGTCTCAGAGGTGAAAATTGCAGAAGTAAGTTCCGACAATATGTTTCTGTTCTCAATAGAGTACGGAAGAAAAAACAAATGAAAGAAAGCGCTTTATGAAAAGTTTTGACTTGATGAAGACAGAAACATCTTAGCCGGGGTTTTACCTTATAGGTCCTATTATTCTGAGCCCAGAAAAGCGTTCAGAGAGGATAAGAAGACGTTGCATCTTCAGCATTTGTTATTGATCTGACTCCCCAGCGACCACTGCAGCCGGCTTGTCGCTAACGGTGGAGGCAAGCGGCAGTAGCGGCTGTCACCAATATTATCAATACCATCGTTAACTCAGATAAAAACAGCCCACTTCCCGCCGGCCAAGTCGGGCTAGTCTACTTCGCGCGGCCCCAATTTCGTGGGCGGGCACAGCGTCCCACTTCCCGCGGAGAGAGAGGTTTTCCCGTCTTCCCGCGGAGTGTCATCGGGCAGTCGGCCTTCCTGTCGGAAGGGCGCTGGCCATGTGGGTACAAAGAACATTTCGGCGACGGCGCACATTTCTTGTCGTCACAGCCCTGCATGTAGCTTTTTTGCGTTGAGTTCTTGCTCCCTTCTTTATGGTCTTCATTTTCTCCGGTTCTACTTTTATGTGAAATTTCCCATGTGCACCTGATTTAATTATTTAGTAGATTTAGGTTCAATTATTTAGGTTTTCTAAATCTCTCGGTAAGGAGAACGCTAATGCTTCATTGATCCGATCTTTCGTTGTGTTTTGGCTTCTGCCTCACCTTATTATACAGGTATGTGGGAAATTCTTTCTCTTGCTTTTTTATGAAATTTAGTTTTTCATTGGGTATTTCTACGCCAATGCAGTCAATAACAATAGAGCTAACAAAGAAATTCTTAGATTTGATGTTCACCTACTACATATACATAGGATCCAATTCATTGTTGGATAATTAAATTTTGGGTTATGCGGATTTGGGGGTAAACTCTGTGACTCGTATTTTCAATGATCCGGATTTACCCTTCATCGGAAACCGACTGATTCAAAATGGTATTTTTTCGTTGGATTTTGGCTTTACATAAAGGTTCAGATTCAATGTGTTTTGGTTATGAACCGAATGGTAACTAACAAAGAACGTTTTTTTGGACTCATCTAAAACATTTTTTCATCCCCTACCCAGGAAATTCTCTATCTGGATGTTTTTTTGCAAAAATAGAATCATGCTGAACCTTGACGTGTTTGTGTTTAACTTATAGAACAACATTTCAGGAGTGCTTTGTGCAAACCCTCCCGAAAGCATTCTTGAAAGTTGCAGCAGCCTGTAGACATTGAGTGTTGTTTTTACAGTCAACTTTGAAAGTAATCTTTCTGTTTGTAACTACATTTATTCGCTCTTTGTTATGTGGGCAACTCTGTTTGCGTTAGGTATGGTTTATTTTGATGTGTTCTGTTGAGCGCCGTTATGTGTTTATGATAAATTAGATGTCCTTTGATGGTTACTGCATTGTAAGTATTTTTCCAAATATTGTTTTTGTTTCGGCGAGTAATGAAAAGCTGAGATAGTGACTTAGAAAATGCTAGGCAGTAGGGTTTTGGCGCGAAAAGTGCATACTACATTCTGTTGCGAAACGTAATCCAAATTTCGGTGGTTCGCGAAAGAAAAAACCGGGAATGGCAACTTTTGCTCTGCTCATGCATTAAGACGTAAAATACAAATAAACGGCCGCGAAAACTCGGTAGTCATTAGATGGTGGGCAACAAAAATACCTACAACATCCACCCTCCAACTTGGCAGGACAGCGAAAAAATAGTTTTCTTGCGATTTTCCGCCCATTTCTAGTACCTCCATCATTTTTACGTTTTCCGAAATAGAAATATATCGCTAGATCAGTCTCATCAAGATCTACAAAATGGTGTTAAAATTTTGATGATAGCTCTAACTATACCTTAATTATAGGTATGTTGCCCTTTCCGGAACTCCTTTTCACTCGTCAGAATGGAAGAGCCGGCTGGGCATACTAACAAGTCAAAACGTGTTTGAGGAGAAGCAACATATCTACCTTTAGTTCACGAATACCTGAAGCTACAAAAAAAAATTCACTACCAACTTGTAGATCTAGATGAGCGATTCTAGCAATATTCTTTTTATCCCGGAAAACGCAAATTTGACCGAGTTATGAGTAAAGGGCAAAAATCTCCAAATAACGTTTTTTTTGCCAAATACGAGGAATTTAATTGCCACCAAATTCAAGTTAAGCGACGGCGAAATAACAAACCGGTGCTGTTCCACTGCCTAAAAATGTCCACGGAAGGGTTACGAAACGTCTATGAAAGTGCCGCAAAAGGTCTGCTAATCGCTGTTCAACTGCGTATCGCTGGTCACTGTGCCGAGAACTGTAGATATGAGGTCCGCAGAAGGTCGGGTCTTGAGCGTGTGGTTGGCCGCAGAGTGATGACAAATAGATCTCAAAATGTCCGCAGAGTGCTGATTTGGTGCGCGCAGGCAGTGATGTAATTGGCCGCCAAATGCTGATAGAAGGCTCGCAAAATGGTGAGAGAACGACCGAAAAGTGTGCGCGGGCATTTGGCGGTCCAGCGCTGACGACCGTCCGCGGCCGATCTACTAATCTCCCGCGGGAAGGGTTACGGGACGTCGGCTATTGGTGGCGCGGGAAGTGGGCTGTCTGTATCTGAGAACCCCCTCAGATAAAAACAGCCCACTTCCCGCCGACCAAGTCGGGCTAGTCAACTTCGCGCGGCCCCAATTTTTGTGGGCGTGGCACAGCGCCTCACTTCCCTCGGAGGGAGAGGCTTTCCCGTTTTTCCGCGGAGTGTCGGCGGGCAGTCGGCTATTCCTGGGGGTCATCGAACACTCACTCATCGATTCCCACTTCGATATCATCATTGCACCACCCACTAGAGTGGAGCGAATAAACAATTGCTGAGCAGAAAACGCTGTGTTGAGACTCTTTCCAAAACCCGCGTTGTGTGCGACGCTGGTCTTGGGCAGGTGAACCACTGTCCGTTAATGGCATCTGCGAATGGAAAGGTCGCAAGAAGCAGTGAGTGTTGGAAGCTTCCCCGTGGAAGCCTACTCCTTACTTGTCAAGAGCAGTTTACTATGAAATCCCCAGGAGCGAATTTTTGAAATTTTGTTCCAAAAGACCTTTACTTAAAGGGTGATTTTTGAATGTGCTGTACACTGCTTTAGGACTGTCTTCTGTCAGTCATCAGAATAGCCGTAAGGCGGTGGCAGAAGGGCCGCAGAGTGCGTGTGCACCGTGTATGGGCAGTCAACGAAACAGCGCTGCCGACTGCCCGCGACCGATCTATTGGCATTCCGCGGGACGGGTCAGGGGACGTCGGTTAGTGGTACCGCGGGAAGTGTGATGTCTCTATCTGAGCCCGTGCCGTCCTCGGGCACGTTGATTGCTCCAGCCGCCTAGCGTCATGCGCCAGCGTTTTGGTCACGGTATGACGCCTGCCGCTGGTCGCTGACGCCTGCAGCTGGTCGCTGGCGCCCGCCGTTTGTCGTCTGCTGTGGACGGAACCAAAGGCCATCTGTTCTTTTGTTTTCGAGTTTAGTGAATCGATTCCCATTGATCTCTCTTACTGATAAGGCACGTGTCAACGGAAACGAAACCGAGCTTATACATTTTTGAAGGAAATGAACTTGGGAAAACTGTGAATAACGGCTTTAAAAATACGAAATTAGCGGAAGCCTCAATTCGGTTGAGCCTAAGCGGCTAAATTTTCGTGGTTGCGGTCTGGAACTTGAATACGTACAAATTTTCGATGTTATACTGGAAATCTCTGCCGGAAATGCGAACAGTTTAACCCTCCAATAGAAGTACACCAAAAAGAGAGGGATAAGAAAAAGAAGTACAGCCTCTATTCAAAGTACACCTCTAATAGAAGTACATATAAAATAGGGGCCTGAGTATTGAAGGTACATGTACTTCCAAAAGAGAAAATACGGTAAGTTAGGGTCTGAAAGAAAGTACGGAGCAAGAGATAGTGGAGAATTCTCAAGGGCGGGTTCACAGAAGATATTATTGCCACAACAAACAGTTCCAGTGAGAGTAAAAAGGCGGAAGAGAGTACAGTTTTTTTTAAACTTCGGGTGAGTTTTTTTCAACCTTTTCATAAATCCGGCTTTAATCGAAGGCCACACAATCGATCTAGCAGGAAAATCTCAAAATTGAAGACTATAGTGAACGCTGCCTTTGAGACACTCGTCATTGATTGAGCTTAAAGGCACAGGACACCCAGAACATTATTTTTGAGTTTTTATGTTTATCTTGGAGAGGGTCATAAGCTGATCACAGTGATATCTCTTAAATCGTCCAAGACCACCTATAAACAGAGTTATGGCTTCTTGAAAATGCCTATACTTTGAGGGTGGAAAATTGGCGGACGAGTTGTCCCAGGCCTGTATTTCTTCTCATTCGCAATAGTTGCGCGAGAGCGAGCCAGGATAAGGAGACCCTCCGGCGATGGACTGAAGAACACGAGTTCTCAAGATTTCATCCATCCATCCAGCCGATATCGAGGTCGAAAATCCGGAAGGGGGCCGGGCCTGTGGTGGTGAGCGAAGGGGGTCGGGCCCGTGGTGGTCGCTTATATCTCGCTTATTTGGAGGAATTGAGATCTCGCACCTGGCACGTGTTATACAGGAGGGGTCTACTACACAATCAAATAAAAAACGCAAAATTCATGTCTGAGGGTGTACTGTGCCTTTAAGCCAATCTTGCTCGGATGAGTCCGAGCGTAGCAAGCAGCAGAGTGGCCAATCGTGGCGAAACATATCAGAGATTAGAAGATTTTGACATTATAAGCCTGATAAGCCTTACTTCAACCGGCTCGAAATGAGGGAGCAAGGCTGTATAGTATACTTGTTACCCGAAGGTAATTCCTCGGATAATGGATCGATTCGGATAATGCCATTTTGAATTTACCGGATATTGGTTCGATTCAGATAATGCGTTTTTTCAAATTTTCGGTTATTCGATCGATTCAGATGATACCTTTTTTCCAATGATTCGGATACGGATATCCGTCGGATAATTTCGGATAAATTTCGGATATTATCGGAACAAATCTGAGGCAGAACGGTGAAAAATAAACCAGGTACTCAAGGCAAGCCTTTGATAACATCCATTACTCACCAAACAGTAGTACTCCATTATTATTCCAGCATGTTAACATATAAACTTCAAGCTGCATATATGAATATATATATATATATATATATATATATATATATATATATATATATATATATATATATATATATATATATATATATATATATATATATATATATATATATATATATATATATATATATATATATATATATATATATATATATACAGTGCGTTCGGAAATGATAGGGACACCTCTAAAAAATGAGATTTTTAAAAAATTTCTGGGAATGGTGATGAATACTGTTCATCAATGATTTCAGCGTGATAAAAAACCTCTGTTCGCAACTTCCTTGAAACCGTGCCTAATTTATAAAATTTTTCCTTTACATTTCGAAAATTTCACCGTTCGGAAATCATAGGGACACCTTGCAAAAAATGGAATTTTTCACTTCGAACAAAATTTCCCGTTACAAGTTCACTATATGAACGCAACATGAGGACACCCAACATCTTTATTCCAATCATGGGCCGTGGTACATCGCTTACTGTTTCCGAACAAGCCCAAATACGTGCCCTTAATGCTGCCGGGCTGAGCCAACGTCTAATTGCCTCCCAGCTCGGACGTTCCATCAACTGCATCAGCCAGTTCCTACGAGATCCAGACTCCTACGGCTTGGCGAAGAGTCCTGGACGCCCAAGAAAGGTCAGCGGCAGGGATGCACGGAGGATAAGCCGACTCTGCTCAAACAGTAGTCTGTCTCTCAACCAAGTGAGGGCTCAGTTGCCGCTCAATGTGTCGAAGACTACTGTTTGGAGCGTCGTAAACACAGATGAAAACATCGTCCGCCAAGTGATGAAGAAGGCTCCATCACTCTCAGAAACCCACAAAGTAGCTCGACTCCGGTTTGCAAGGAACAACATGGCAACAGACTGGTCAGAGGTATGGGATTCTCTGAAAACCCAATAAAATTTAAAAAGATAAAGGCGACATGTTCCAGGTAATTTTCTCCGACGAAAAGAAGTTTAACCTTGATGGACCTAACGGTGCTCGATGCTACTGGAGAGATCTTCGCAAGGATCTTATGGTATTTAGTCGAAGAAATTTCGGAGGCGGTTCGCTGATGTGTTGGGGAGCATTCTGCAGCGGAGGTGTTTTGGAAATCGCCTTCACTTCGTGTCGGATGGATTCGGAGAAGTATCAAGAAACATTGCGTGCGCATCTTCTGCCGTTCTTCACTGGAAACAGGCGTTTACATTTTTCAGCAAGAGTACCTCTCCAGATCCACAAAGGCGTGGCTTCAACAAAACCGAGTTCGCGTGATGGAATGGCCCGCGCGTAGTCCTGACTGCAACCCGATGGAGAATATCTGGGGCATAATTGTGCGCCAGATTTACGCGAATAACAAGCAATATGGGACTGTAGACGAGCTAAAGGCCTCTGTACTCGAAGCCTGGAGAAATTTGGATAAAAATGTGCTATCCAATTTGATCACTTCCATGCCGAATAGAATTTTTGAATTGATTTCCAACTCTGGAGGTGCGATATAATATTAGATTTCATGTATGTGTATATTTGTTCATTCCTTGTTTGATAATTTTTGTTTTTTAATAGTGTCCCTATCATTTCCGAACGACGAATAATGTGATAATTTAAAATAAAATATTACATTATTATGCTATTGTTATAGAAACAAGTGAACATAGGTTATTTACCTTGCTGAATTCATTTATGGGCATTACCGAACGCCGCACGCAATTTAAACATAAAGACTGTGGTTTTCAAGAGTGTCCCTATCATTTCCGAACGCACTATATATATATATATATATATATATATATATATATATATATATATATATATATATATATATATATATATATATATATATATATATATATATATATATATATATATATATATATATATATATATATATATATATATATATATATATATATATATATATATATATATATATATATAGTCATATACGTGGGTCATAGCCCACCAGTGGAAGCGTGTTGGGGCAGAATGGCATGAATAATGGTTTATGATCAAATACCAAGATACAGCAGAACAAGAATGGATCGGCCCAGGGAAACCTCTGGGAGGTTTCAGGACGGCAGGTCTGGGGTTACATGCGTTGTGGTATCGGGGCAAACAGCCCAGGAACAGGTCCTGTCGAGCAGTGGTGTAGACGAGCCATTGGTCGTGAACCGAAGGTTGCTGGTAGGCGACTGATCCCTGCTTAAGTACTGAAGTGGTGATCGGTCGTTGTGTGAGAGGCATCCACCCTGGAATGTATCAGATATAAACATGATAAGCTGCGAACGGCAAGTCCCTCATATTCCTCCGCGCTCAAGTCCCTGATATCGTGCTGACTAACAGTTACACAGCGCCGCGCTGGCGGAGAGGAAGGGAAGTCCCTGATATTCATCCGCGCTAACCCCTGACCCTTACACCTCCCCCCTTTACCCAAAGTCCGCCCCGGACTTTCAAAAAAAGAAAACCCTTTTTAACTGACGGGGGAACTGAAAACGCAAGAAATTGCCGGAAGCACGATGAGTGGGGTGCGCTTTGATGGGGGCAAAATGAGCTGAGTGGTTTTAGGCAGAGAAGCTACGGTGAACCAACAATGGACTTGGAGCTTATTGACTAAATTTTCGTAGTGCGCGGCTAGGAACTGGCAAAGTAGCTAGGTAGGTATAGATGGAGCAGCCGCCGCTTTAGTTTATGTGCCCCTAGGGTCGCCATACGGAGTTACGGTGTCAAGGTTCATGTGATCCAGGCGGCGACCTACGTTTCACCTGTACCAAAAGATGCTCGGAAGGTGGTCATCGGATATCAAGAACTGGGGCTAGAAATGGCTTGATGCGGGTCGTCCGTTCGTGTTATCATCTGTCGCCGTGGTGCGTCGAGGCTCGTAGCTTGCCCATACATGGATTGAGGGATCATCTTGACCTCAGTTGATCGAAGAATGACCAGTAACTATGTTTATAAGCATTTGTGAGTCGGAGCGGAGTCATGGTAATGAGATGTTGAGCCAGTGAGATTGGGGAAGAGAAAAAGGTGTTGCCTGCCAAAGCGGCGTTCATAATGTCCAGCATGACGTGGTTAGAACGAATCTGAAACGTCATAGTATTCCCAAGTGTTGAAGAGCTCTGGGGAGTGGTCTCCATTAAAGAGGTCGCTTTCGAGAAGGCGGAACACGAATTCACGCTTCAATTAATTTGAATTCAGCAGGCGACGGTAGCTGTCTGTGCCTAGCTGAAGAATAGCCGGATTAGAAGAGAGGAGGCCCGGGGCATTCTTGCAGGGTGTGGTCTGATCAAGCTACTTAAAGATGCTGCTTGATTAGGTGGTGAATAAAATATTCAAACGTCGGGTTGCGATTGCTGACTACGCAAGCACGCGCGCAGAGTGCGACAAAATGCGAGAGAAAAAGAACGGCGTGCGTTCGAAAGACAGGACGACGGGGTTTATATCCGTAAAGCAACAGCCATGTCCTTTGTCTAAGCAAAAATGACGGGGTTCTCTCTCTGAATCGGTTCTATCTAATCAACGAAGGTGGGCGAATACCCGAAATAGAATCAGGCGTCAAAAAGTAGTGGAACTGATCTGTACTACTCATTTTGTTGCGACGTAGAACAGTGATCGTAAATGCTCGAGCCATTGTCTTTGCTGCAGAGAGTCGTGGCTGTGAAGGCTGCTCGTCGTCAGAGACGAGAAGTACGCTTGCTGTTAGTCCTATTGATAGCTCTGAAACCGTAATACTAGATGACCTTATCTTCAAGAGAGGCAGGAGACTGCTCGAACGCGCCATCAACTGAAATCTCAGGAGAGGCGTCACTGGCGAAAGTTACGTATTCGTTCAGGCCGAATCTCAGCAATAAGGAATAATAACGGTAGTTGTTCCACGGCGGGACAGTCGGGTGTGCGAGGGACGCGTTCCATCAGAACTCGAATCACATAAACCTTCGGACGTTGTCGTTGGGTTCGTCATGATTGCTGGAAATAGAGGGTAGTTTTTAAGGTCGAAGTAACCAAACCGAAGTCAGAAGTGATACAGAATGTCGTTGTGAACAAAACTGAAACCGTGTGATAGTGCTGCAATGCAGGGTGGCGCTAAAGAGGAAGGATGAAGTGGATGATGAAAAAATGCGTTTTTGTATCGGGGCGAAACCGCCCAAGAAAGAGACTGAGATAGAGCAGCCGAAGAACTTAGGAAAGCAAGTTCAGCGCAACAACTAGTGATCGAAAAGTCAAATTGTATTCAAACGCCTAGCAAAGTGACCATAACGAAGCGAATTTGTAAAGTGCGACGAGAGCAAGGGTCGGGAAAGGAGGATGAGAGAAGTGAGAGCAACAAAAAATAATGTCTGGTTGATAAAACGAGTAAAAAAATGCGAGATACCTCAGTAAAATGGGCAAGGACATGAGCGGCTATAACTAAGAAAAGAATAGACGGACGTGAACTACGACAGAGAGCAAATATAGGAATGAACAGAAAAGAGCCGCGTCGGAGAGAGCCAAACCGACTCCAGGTCTGGAACAATTAGAGCAGTCGAAACGAAGTGGTAACCTCGTGATGGTACCGACTTGGAGTGACTTATCTGAAGGGCTAGATGGAAGCCAGAATGAGGAACATCGGGACTTGCCTTTGTGTATCGGGGCAACCGCCCAAGAAGAAAAGCTGAGACTGAGCAACAAGGGAGAGTGGATTTTGGAAAACAAAAAAACTCTATCGCTCGATCCGGATGATGATGTCGACAAGCGTGACTGCCTCAATATGAACTAACCGTTACCACCAAAACTGAAAGAGCTTCAAGGAAGGTGCGAACTGCATGGTCGAGGGAGTCGTCGTCACGTGTGAGCGACATTCCCTGCTGGGAGAGGGAACCGGAAGGTTTAGCAGCTGTGGAAGAGCAACTAGCGGGCTCCAGCCGACTTTTTTCCGACGTCCTCTGGGAGGAACATTGCCATGCAAAATGTTCGAAGCCGTTGCATTTGTAGCATATATGCTGCTATCTTGTATTGCTAGATGATGCATGACTGTGGGTAACCATGTTATTGGGCAGCACAGTGTTGATGGCTGACTCTAGAGCACGATCTCTTCCGGCCAGGCGTAGAGTTTGATACGAAGGACAATTGCTTGCTTTCAGTTGAGGGGCGTCAGTAGCTAGCGCTGGATCAACCGAGCTAGTTCCGCTCATCTCTTTTAGCAGTTATTCAATTATCTGAGCCTTGGAAACAGCCTGCTTGAACGATGTCGTATTACTCAAGGTAGCATGATAGCGGAGATTGGGACGCAATCTAGCAATGAATGGTTCCAAAACACGCTCTTTCTGACTGGCAGGATCTTGGCCCGTAGTAACGGCTTGCACCAGAGTAAGGAGACGGTAGGCGAAGGCTGCCGACGTTTCGCCGGGTTGCTGCTGGCATTCTGGAAGGGTAGACGCGCCATATACCTATGTTGCGGGCCTTCATAGGCGTTCTTGAGGTGGGACTTAACCTTATCGTAGTCGTCACGCTCGTCGGTTGATAGCTCATCAATTTTTTTGCGAGCTATGCCTTCGAGGTGACCGATCAAAAATACGCCTTTTGCTGGTTAGTCCATGAAGTTGATTTCATACGCATAACATCTTCGGCTCGACGCAGCCAGCTAGAAAAGTGCATCGGGTCAGTGCCTAGACCTCAAAAAAGGGATAATCTGGGCAAGTTCGCATCCGGGCTCCGATTGGCTACCGAAGGTATGTCCTTTATGCGCGAGTCAACTGCTGAAAAGGACTGGTTCAAGGTTTCAAGAAGTGAATGATTACCTTGATTAATTTTCTGCACCAGGTGCGAAGTTGCAGACCGAGCATCAGTCCAAACTTTGTTTATGGCGAGTACGGTGGCATCGCGTAGACCTTTGACGTCTCTGCCGTGAACGGTAGAGTCGTCCGCCAAAGCCGAGAGGCTTCGTCATAGGTCACCCTTGAGTGTCGGTTGGAAATCAAGTATTGGTATCGGGGCAACCGCCCTAGAAGAATAAAACGCTAGATGAGCTCGGGAATGGGTGATAAGTGGACCCATGTCACCGGACGATTGATGTATGACGCCTCTGGTTTACCTCTGCATATATATGTGCAACTATCGCAAAGGAAGGAGGGGTCGACGGGCGGAGGGATTGCTGCCATTGGCTAAATACAACGGTGGAATGCTCCCCGCGCTTCGCCGCTAGCTTCGCCTGCAAGATACACTGATGAGCGGTGGGAAAGGATGCTATCTGGAGAGGCATCTATCTCTTGGCGCCCAATGTTTTTGCAAAGAAGACAATTTTTTATTACCTGTCAGTTGCGTCGGAAAATGTTTTCTGTGTACGGGATATGGAAAAGAAACATTCTTCAAATGTTTTCTGGGAACGGATCGCCGCTGGGGCACCAAGAGTGTGAATCCTGCGTGCGGCGGAGACAAACTATATATTGGCAGTGAGCCGATACCATTAGGTGCTTTTAGAAAGAGGAGGCGAAAATGCACAAGCTAGAAAAAGTTAGCGAGCCAAGGTTAGAAAAAACGGTATCGAAAATCTCCTCAGGTTTCCCATATCTGGCGAAAGATACTCAAGTACGCAATTAGCGCACACGGCTACTATCTGGCGAGGGTGTCAACGCATCTCCTTTTTGGATGATGACAATTACGTATTCCGAACGGGTCAACCGACCAAAAAAAACTTCAAAAAGCAGGGAAAAAAGACAAATTTAATCGAAGAAAAAAACCGAAAATGGTTTTAAAAAATTACTTGATTTCAATTTCCTCAGAAGGCGTCCACTATTTCGACTACTTGTAGCAGACAAAACTAAAGGAATACCAAACGGGAATACCTCATTGCCGACCTGAAAGAAAAAATTAGAAGATCGTTACAAGTAGAAAGAGTCAAAATAAAAAGATCGTTACAAGTGGAGGGAGTCCTCCCGAGGTGGGTTGAAGATCTAGAACAATATCAGTTGCTCAATGCTGAGTGCACCTAGAGAACGCACCGCTGAAGCCTACGCGCGCGATCAACTGAAAAGAGTTGAGAAAGGGAGCTGTTGCGAGAGCAACGGTCCCCTGCGCAAAATACTTTGCGAGGCGAAGAACTCTCCTCATCGGTCAACTGCGTCGGAGATGATGTTTCCTTTCGCACGTCGGAGAGAAGATAGCAACATTTCCCTCAATGATTTCCGTGGGTTGGTCGCCGCTCGCGCACCAGGAATGTAAATCATGCGTGTAGCGGAGAACGAGCAGCGAGAAAAACCTTGTTGGCTGCGAGCCATTACCGTAAAGAGCTTTCAGCGAACCATAATGAAGAAGCCCACAGACTAAAAAATAGTTTGCGAGTCAAAATCAGAATAAAAGGTATCGAATATCTTCTCAGGTTTCCCAAATCTGGTAAACAGATGTTCCAGCGCGTGACTAGCGTGAACGTATACTATCATGCAAAAGATTGAATATGGCTGTTTCTGCAGGGAAAAAATACGTATTCGTGACGGGCCAACCGGCCAAATAAAACGAAAGAAAAAAAAAAGAAGAAATACACGACAAAAATTTAAAAAAAAAACAATTGTAAAGTTATAAAACATCGAAAGAAATTGATAACCTAGCTTTGCTGTACTCCAAAGACGGCAAATAGGAATACCATTCAGACGATCCGAAAACAAAAACATAATTAAAGAAAATGAACGAGCTTCTCTTGAAGAAGGAACAAGAAGAGAGGAAACCTCTCAAACCATTTTTTTTCAGCAAACACAAAAATATACACACATATGGGGTCATGACCAAACTACTCAAAACTTGCAACTACCCGGGATTTCACACAGACATTTGGGCGTTTGACGTCAAAACAGAGCTCTCACTTGACGCTAACTTGGAGCGTTTCTCTTCAACTTGCGCTTGGAGCGTATGGCGCTATGATCGCAGCGCTCAGGATCCTACCACTTTCGCTATAAACTCAGCGAATCTCACACTCTCACCGCGGGAATCCACACAGGAAAAAAAATCAGACGGCCCAAAGCCTCACCGCGGGAACATAACAATGCTGGCCTAAAGCCCAGCTAACGAGCAGACATAACTCCTTGACTATCATTTAAGTATTGGTATCGGGCCAACCGGCCAACTAAACTACTAACGCGCGCGGGCTCTCTCACCTGCATGCTCAACAAGAACTGCCAAATCCTATACGAGGAGAAGTTTATGAAGCAAAATTCCGTTTAGACTCGGTTAGCGAGCCTAAAATAAAAGGACATTTTTCGACCCAAATGAGCGCCAACGTGGAGTCGTCAACTACTCCGCGTTCGCGTCCTAGACAGAATGAAACGAAAACAGGGACGAAAAAAATAGAGACGAAATCAAATTGAAACGAAATTTCACCTAGGGCCCCATGAAAAAAACCTCCTCGTGTAGACGCAAAAACCCAAGAGAGCCCCTGAACGACGGTCTTCACGAAGCCAAAAAAAACGATGCGGCAACAAACAAAAAAAAAACACCACAAAGGGAATTACGTTTTTGGTTCGGGCCAACCGGCCTACATAAGGGGACTCACCCTTTCCTCCTCGTCCTGCTGGGAACCATGCGCTGCTACCAGTCATATACTTGGGTCATTGCCCACCAGTGGAAGCGTGTTGGGGCAGAATGGCATGAATAATGGTTTATGATCAAATACCAAGATACAGCAGAACAAGAATGGATCGGCCCAGGGAAACCTCTGGGAGGTTTCAGGACGGCAGGTCTGGGGTTACATGCGTTGTGGTATCGGGGCAAACAGCCCAGGAACAGGTCCTGTCGAGCAGTGGTGTAGACGAGCCATTGGTCGTGAACCGAAGGTTGCTGGTAGGCGACTGATCCCTGCTTAAGTACTGAAGTGGTGATCGGTCGTTGTGTGAGAGGCATCCACCCTGGAATGTATCAGATATAAACATGATAAGCTGCGAACGGCAAGTCCCTCATATTCCTCCGCGCTCAAGTCCCTGATATCGTGCTGACTAACAGTTACACAGCGCCGCGCTGGCGGAGAGGAAGGGAAGTCCCTGATATTCATCCGCGCTAACCCCTGACCCTTACAATATATATATATATATATATATATATATATATATATATATATATATATATATATATACATATATTTATATATATATATATATATATATAATATATATATATATATATATATATATATTCTTCAATTACTATATCTTCGTTGGGAGGCAAAGTGCTATACATACACAAGTTTGATATGGGATTACTAAAAAATGCTGAGCAAATAGACAAAAAAAACTTCTACACTGAATAACTGCATATATTACGTGTCATCCACTTAACAAAAAAGAACAAAGACCTCTGAGAGAATCCCCCGCGATCGTTCACGAATAGAATCCCCTCGTTTTCTGGTAGGGGCCGAGGGGATACTACCATGGGACTATCGCGTAACGATCGCGAGATTCTGCCAGTCTCAAACCGAGAGCGTACCGCGTTCGTTCATCGATGCTCCCATAATGCTCTATAGCGGAACCGCGAGGAATCGAGCTCGGGCCTCTCACGGTACGATCGCGAGATTCTACCAGCTCAAACCTGAGGACAAATCGTGTCTATAAATTTATGTATTCGGGTTTTTACATCGCGAAACCGCGAT
Organism: Aplectana chamaeleonis; assembly: GCA_029168955.1. Lineage (NCBI taxonomy): Eukaryota > Metazoa > Nematoda > Chromadorea > Rhabditida > Cosmocercidae > Aplectana > Aplectana chamaeleonis. The sequence goes on from JAPDOI010000881.1 coordinate 196,291, forward strand.
GAACCGAGCCCGGAACTACAATACCGCCCGCGACTTTGGGAAAAACGGCGTTTTCGGCGCTTTTTTCCGCCGGAAAGCGCCGCTTTTTCATAACTTCGTTCAAAATGGTCCGTTCGGCCTGTAGGGGGCATATTCAGAATCAGCATCAAGAGCTCTTCATTTTGAGCTCGCACATGTCTTACCCTGCAAACAAGGCATATAGGGTTGACAGAATCAATCGAGTGAATGAAAACTGAAGCTAGATACCAAATTTGTGTAAATATTTGACTTCGTATTGACCGTGTAGATCAAGGACGAGTTATATACAAGTATGTTAGACCAATTTATGGAGGTGGCGAAAGAGAAAATTGTCACATTTCCCGTCTTGCGCCACTGCCGTGATTTTGGCTTTGAAAAACGACCCTTCGACCACCCACGTCCCGTTCTCGTCCCAAACGGGGCCAATCGATCTGAGACTCGACCTACAACTTTACTTTTCTAACCTCTTTCAAATGAGCTTAGCGCTAGCCCAATCCGGAAAACGTGATTTTTCACTTTATTTAGGATGCACTTAACCAGCGTTTTTCCCCTGTTTGGCGAACCGGTAGGCACAAGCTTCGTACTTCGCTCGGTCTCAAAATGCTCGCGTTCACTACCAAGCTCAATATATACTCTTTTGAAACAGTTAAAATCTCTCTGGAGACTTTTCCCGCCTAGCGCCACCCCGTGATTTTGGCTTTTAAAAACGACCCTCGACCACCGACGTCCCGTTCTCGGCTCAAACGGGATCAATCGACCTAAGACGCGGCATACAACACTACTTTTTGATCCTCTCTCGAAAAAGTTTTGCGCCAGCCCATTCCGGAAAGGTCCAATTTTCGTCACCCTCACCTGTTCCAAGTCCATTTTCGCTTCAAGCGGGACCACCCACGTCCCGTTATCAGCTCAAACGGGCCCAATGGACCTGAGACTCGGCCTACAACATTACTTTTCTAACCTATTTCGAATAAGAACTGCGCCAGCCCAATCCGAAAAACTTGATATTTCACCTCTTCAGGATGTGCTAAAACAGCGTTTTTTTTCGCACGTCTTTTAATCGATTGTCAAGACCCGCTATGGCCAGGCCAGTGCACTGAGACAGACAGTTAAATTGAGAGAACGCGCACCCTCACTGTTCCTGGCTCCCGAACGCCACTGAAGGTACGCTTCACAACGCCCTTCATTCGTGGAGTTTCAATTATCACCCTCCACTGCGACATGCCGGCCCTTCTCGTAACCCTGTGGAGACAGTGGCAGAGATGCAGAGCTGCACAGCGCAGAGAAGAAGAGCAACAGACCAGGAGCAAGCCAGTCTGTCGCATCACTTATCGATTCGTCAGGCTTCGAACTGAGATACGGGCCTCTTGACCCTGTCTCACCCCCGGTAACCATAGCTTCGTTGGGTGGAGCCATGTACTCCACCAACCTTCACCTCTGGGCAGGTGAAGTGGGAAACCTTCACCATTGGGAAAACCGGTGACAACCGGTGAAACGCCCCGGAAAAGAATCAAAGTGACCCAACACTCATGCAAGTCATTTTCAAGATTGGATGGGTGTCAGTGCCCTTTTTTCGGCCATAACTTTTTTACCCTAATAGATAGCCTTTTGGTGAAGGTTGTTCTCGGATTCCCCATACAATTCTGCGTCGAATAGCGTTTCCACTTTTAGAAAATGCGTTCCCCTTCTACCAGCCGATTTCAGTCTATAAAGTGCATTTTTTCGCCTAAGATTGTCTGTTTTTCGTCCATTACTTTTTTGTGCTTGGAGATAGACCTTTGGTGAAGGTTGTCTTCGTGATTTCCATAGAATTCTGCGTCGACTGGTGTTTCCAGTTTGAAAAAATATTTTCTCGATCCCTCAGCCTAATTCATATTACGAAACATCGGTTTTTCGCCTATAACTCTTCAAACGTTGAAGATAGAGTTCTAGTGAAGGCTGTCTTTGAAATCTACGTGGAATTCTGCGTCGAATGACATATCGGGATCCTAACTTTGCTTGCTCCACAAGCCAGCCAGGTCAGTGGAGCCGAGCTCCATAGCAGGGCTGTACGTTATAACGTTAACGTGTTAACGCATCAACGGGTTAACGCGGTTTATTTTAGAAAATTAATGATTAACGCTTAACGAAAAGATATTTTCCATTAACGCACACCCCTGATACAAAGTTATCTCTCCATAGGGTGCTTTCGCCTCTATGGTGTAAGTAGGAGACTCAGAGTTCTCCTGGAGCCTACAACGGGGCTCGACTCCACCGACCTGGCTGGCTTATGGAGCAAGCAAAGTTAGGAATCTCAAATATCATCGGACGCAGAATTTTACTTAGATTTCAAAAACAACCCTCACCAAAACTCTATCTTCAACGTTTGAAGAGTTATAGGCAAAAAACCGGTGTTTCGTAAAATGAATTAGGCTGAAGAATCGGGAAAATATTTTCCCAAACGGGAAACACTAGTCGGCGCAGAATTCTATGGAAATCCCGAAAACAACCTTTACCACAGGTCTATCTCCAAGCACAAAAAAGTTATGGACGAAAAACCGATAATTACAGGAGAAAAAAATGCACTTTATAAACTGAAATCGGCTGGTAGAAGGGGAACGTACTTTTCAAAACTGAAAATGCTATTCGATGCAGAATTTTATGGGGATTCCAAAAACAACCTTCACCAAAGGGCTATCTTTACCGGTAAAAAAGTCGTAGACGAAAAACTGATTCCTTTTGGTGAAAGAAACGTTACTTCATAAATTGAAATCAGCTGAGAGACTGGAAACGTATTTTTCTCAACATGAAAACATAATTTGATGCAAAATTCCGCAGAGACTTTGGAAACAGCACCGTTCAAAGATTCGACTTAAAGGGCAAAAATTTTATGAGCGAAGAACGGGTGGTTTTTCAAAAATGAAAAATTCTCCGAAAATTTTTGACTCCAAGACAGCTCAAAGGAAATTTTTCATGACCTAGGCAGATCATTTCATTAAGAATAGTGAAATTCAAAAGGAGGTCATCAAACGAAATAAATGTTTCAAAATTAATGATGAAAAATATATTGAATGCAAGGAAATGAGGATTAAGAAAGCGTCAGGTTTTGAGGTTGCAAGTCTATAGGGAACCTTCACCATTTCCTACGCAGGTATCCTAAACAACCTTCATCTCTCGGACCGCTGTCTCCACCCCAACGAACCTATGCCTGTAACTCATTCCAGCAGAATTTCGCAACCAGTATGACGTCTCTCGCCTCTCGCCTGGCGGCTGGCCGACCAGCCATTCACATCACAGCGCGTTTGACAAGCGCACCCAACAGAACACAGTGGAGTTGATTTCGAGCGCGGAACTGCATTTTGACTCAAGCACACACACTATAAACAATATATAACAGTGATGCGTATCATGGAATGTTGCGTACTATTCGATGTTACGAGTACTTTTATACAGTTCAAGGGTATTTAGTGATCCTCAACTGTTTTCAGATGAAGCTTACGTATGCTTGACATTTTTCCTTCCAAAATTCAATACCGCATTGGGGATTCTATGAAAACTCACACCCGCCGCGTTAATAGGCAACTTGCCCTTTTTTTATTTGGAAAGGGGAGGGGACCCTGAATTGTTGCGAAGTTGTAGGTGGGTGGTAATTTCGGCACGGGTGTGAGTTTTCCAATAACCCGAATCGGGCCGCACGATTCAAATTACGCCGCTCACACTTCCCGTGCCTCGATAAGACGAATCGATAAGTGAGGCGACATGCTGGCTAGCTCTCGCTCTGCATCTCTACCCCTGTTTCTACCGCGAGACGAGAAGGGCCGCCATGTCGAACAAAGGAAGATAATTGAAACTCCACGAGTGAGGGGCGTTGGTAAGCGTTTGTTCAGTGCCGTTTGGGAGCGAGGGCGCTCGTTCTCCCGACGTAACACTGTCTCAGTGCCTTGGCCGGCTATAGGTAGTCTCGAAAAATCAATATGCGCTGAAAATAATCGGAAAACGAATACGGCAGCTTCTTGCAATAGAAATTTGATTCTTGATTTGAGTGGTACGCTGAGTTCCGATCAAATTGCCAGAAATAAGTATTTCAAGAAGCATTTTTGCAAAAGAAAAAACTCCTGCAGGAAGTGCCAAAATATTATGCCTGAAAAAGGGCCGTAACCACGAAAAAAGTCGTTGAAATCGGAACAATTAAAATGAACAATTTCAGATTGGCGTCACGCTCAAGATTGACCTAAATGTGTTCCCTGAAACAAACAACCAGTTGAAAACATTGACCAGAGAAACTTAAAATTCTGCTCTCTATGCCACCTGTTTTACCGCGCCGCTTCGCAGAGCCGGGTAAACAGAGTCGAAAAAAGCAAGTTTGGGATGAGGGCGGTTTTGGCTGAAAAACAGATAAGGCGTTGCCAGGAGTCCGTACGGATCGAAATGATTTGAGGTAGTTTTTGAAAAATCTGAAATCACGGGGGTGGCGCTAGGCGGGAAATGCCTCCAGACAGATTGTAACTCTTTTAAAAGAGTCCATGTTGAGCGTCGTTGTGATCGCGGGCATTCTGAGCCCGAGCGAAGGACGATGACCCTGTCTGCCGGAGCGCCAAACAGGCGGAAAAACGCTGTCTTACCACATCTTCGAAAGGTGAGAAATCGAATTTTCCGGATTTGGCTGCCGAAGTGCTTATTCGAAAGAGGATCAAAAAGTAAAGTTGTAGGTCGTGTCTCAGGTTGATTGGTCCCGTTTGAGCCGACAACGGGACGTCGGTGGGTCGTTTTCTCAAGGCCAAAATCAAGGGGGTGGCGCTAGGCGGGAAATGCCTCCAGACAGGTTGTACCTCTTTTTAAAAACTCTATATTGAGCGTGGATGAGATAGCGAGCGTTTTGAGTCCGAGCGAAGGACCCTGTGCCTGCCGGGGCACCAAACAGGGGAAAAACGCTGTTTAAGCATATCCCAAAAGGGTAAAAAAATCGAATTCTCTGGATTGGGCTGGCGCAGTGCTTATTCAAAAGAAGATCAAAAAGTAATGTTGTAGGTCGAGTCTCAGGTCGATTGGCCCCGTTTGAGACGTGGTCGAGGGTCGTTTTTCAAAGTCAAAATCACGGGGGTGGCGCTAGGCGGGAAATGCCTCTAGAGAGACTTCAACTGTTTTAAAAGAGTCTTTATTGAGCGTGGTTGTGGCCGCGGGCGTCTTGAGGCCGAGCGAGGGACGATGACTGTGTCTGCCGGGACGTCGAAACGGCTGAAAATCATCAGTTTCCACTTTCGCCACCTCCATAAGTTGGTCTAACATACATTTATATAACTCGTTATTGATCTGAACGGTCGATAAGTCAAATATTTGCCCCAATTTGATATCTAGCTTTAGTTTCCGCACACTCGATTGATTCTGTCAACCCTATATGCCTTGTTTGCACGGTAAGACATGTGTGAGCTCAAAATGGAGAGCTCTTGATGCTGATTCTGGATATGCCCCTTACAGCCCGAGAGGACCATTTTGAACGAAGTTATGAGAAAGCGGCGCTTTGCGGCGGAAAAAAGCGCCGAAAACGCCGTTTTTCCCAAAGTCGCGGGCGGTATTGTATCGCGGGACGGTCGCGAGATCCTGCCAGCCTCCACCCCTGATCATACCGCATTCATGTCCTCTCGATGTTTCATCCGAGCGAGCGTTGCCTATCAGGTCAGCACGAAGCTATAAGGTATTACCCTTGCCGTATTCCGTGCTGCTTTACGAATCTGCACATCATGAGAACGCGGATCCAGGAGGAAACGATCATGGTACCATCGCGGATCGCGAGTGCACCACGGTACTAGCGCGGTAAACCTCGCAACGATCGCGGTACCATCACGGTACGAGAACGAGAATGCCAACTGATGAGTCAATTGGGTAACTATCGCGGAACGAACGCGGATCGCGGGACTAGGGGAAGACGAACACGGTACTGTCGCGGATCACGGGAGCATCGCGGTACTAGCGCGGAAGTTCTCTCAGAGACGCTCATGAGAACAACCCAAGAAAGGGACCCCTCAGAAGGAATATAGCAAGATTTAGTCTTTCTCGACCATCAGCATACAGTTGTAAGTGATTCAAAAGTGATTTTTTTAGATTTATGGGTTTGCGGCTGAATTTTTTTCTCAGGGCAGTTTGTCATGGGCACAAAAATCGTGTCATCCTCAAGTTTCACACAGAAGTTTGCAGTGTGACTGCTCTACAGAAGAGACAGGCTACGTTCCCTGTCTTCTTTGCTGTGACACCATTTTTTTCAGCTACAAAACCGGCGAAGAAAACACCGGCGAAGAAAACACTAGGAGCTGGGCAAAAAACCCCGAAAAGAAATCAATTTTGAAAATGTGCCGTACCGGTTAAATCAACACCACCAAAAACTTCCACTTAATCAGCTCCGTCGTCTGAATCCGACAAATCTTCTTCCGCCGATGTTCCATCGGATTCCAGTGGGCTTCTTCGGTCATATCTCCTATGTTCTTCTTCTGTTCATCCGCGAGATTCCCTAAAAAAAACTCAAATTATGAGATCAGCATAGCGAGACTAATGTTGCCTTAGCTTACCTTGTCACCGAGCCATGCTGATTTGCCTTCATCATGAGCAAAAGGCGTAAATTTTTTTATTTGGGGCGGGGCTGAAAATTTGGGGGCGAGGTTTATTTGGGATCGGGGTTGCATACTCCCGTTTGGGTCCTGCACACTTTCCATGACGTACTGCACACTCCCATTCGTGTCCTGCACACTACCTATAACGTCGTGCCCACTCCCATTCGGGTCATGCACACTTTCGATGACGTCCTGCACACTCCCATTCGGGTCAGGCACACTTTCTACGATGTCCAGCATACTCCAATTTGGGTCTTGCACACTTTCGATGACGCTCTGCACACTCCCTTACGAATCCTGCTCACTTTTTATAACGTCATGCACATTTCCATTCATGTGTTGCACACTTTCTATGACGTCCTGCACACTCCCGCTTGGGTCCTGCATACTTTCTATAACGTCGCGCACACTCCCACTTGGGTCCTGCACACTTTCTATTACGTCCTGCACACTCCCGGTCGAGTCCTGCACACTTTCTATGACTTCCTTCATACTCCCGTTTGGGTCCTGAACACTTTCTATGACTTCCTGCATACTCCCATTCGGGTCCTGCACACTTTCTATGACGTCTTGCATACTCCGATCCGGGTCTTGCCCACTTTTTATGACGTCACACTCCCATTCGGGTCCTGCACACTTTCTATAACGTCCTGCACACTCCCATTCGGGTCCTGCACACTTTCTATGACTTCCTGCATACTCCCGTTCGGGTCCAGCACACTTTCTATGATGTCCTGCATGCTCCCGTTTGGGTCCTGCACACTTTCTATGACGTCCTGCACACTCCCATTCGGGTCCTGCACACTTTCTATGACTTCCTGCATACTCCCGTTTGGGTCCTACACACTTTCCATGACTTCCTGCACACTCCCATTTGGGTCCTGCACGCTTTCTATAACGTCGTGCACACTCCCACTTGGGTCCTGCACACTTTCTACGACGTTCTGCACACTCCCATTTGGGTCCTGCACACTTTCTATGACTTCCTGCATACTCCCGTTTGGGTCCTGCACACTTTATATGACTTCCTGCATACTACCCTTTGGGTCCTTCACACGTTCTATTACGTCCTGCACACTTTCTATGACGTCCTGCACACTCCTATTCGGGTCCTGCACACTTTCTATGACTTCCTGCATACTCCCGTTTCGGTCCTGCACACTTTTTTGACGTCCTGCACACTCCCGTTTGAGTCCTGCACACTTTTTTGACGTCCTGCACACTCGCACTTGGGTCCTGCACACTTTCTATAACGACCTGCACTCTCCCAGTTGGACCCTGCACACTTTCTATGACTTCCTGCATACTCCCGTTTGAGTCCTGCACACTTTTTTGACGTCCTGCATGTTCCCACTTGGGTCCTGCACACTTTCTATAACGTCCTGCACTCTCCCAGTTGAGTCCTGCGCACTTTCTATGACTTCCTGCATACTCCCGTTTGGGTCCTGCACACTTTCTATGACGTCCTGCATACTTCCGTTCGGGTCCTGCACACTTTCTATGACTTCCTGCATACTCCCGTTTGAGTCCTGCACACTTTCTATGACTTCCTGTATACTCCAGTTGGGGACTTGCACACTTTCTATGACGTCCTGCACGCTCCTATTCGGGTCCTGCACACTTTCTATGACTTCCTGCATATTCCCGTTTCGGTCCTGCACACTTTCTATGACCTCCTGCATGCTCCCGTTTGGGTCCTGCACACTTTATATGACGTCCTGCACACTCACATTTGGGCCCTGCACACTTTCTATAACGTCGTGCACACTCCCACTTGGGTCCTGCACACTTTCTACGACGTTCTGCACACTCTTATTTGGGTCCTGCACACTTTCTAAGACTTCCTGCATACTTCCGTTTGGGTCCTGCACACTTTCTATGACTTCCTGCATACTCCCGTTTGAGTCCTGCACACTTTCTATGACTTCCTGTATACTCCAGTTGGGGACTTGCACACTTTTTATGACGTCCTGCACACTCCCATTCGGATCCTGCACACTTTCTATGACTTCCTGCATACTCCCGTTTGGGTCCTTCACACGTTCTATTACGTCCTGCACACTTTCTATGACGTCCTGCACACTCCTATTCGGGTCCTGCACACTTTCTACGACGTTCTGCACACTCCCAGGGGGGCCTGCACACTTTCTACGACTTCCTGCATATTCCCGTTTCGGTCCTGCACACTTTCTATGACTTCCTGCATGCTCCCGTTTGGGTCCTGCACACTTTATATGACGTCCTGCACACTCACATTCGGGTCCTGCACACTTTCTATGACGTCTTGCATACTCGAATTCGGGTCTTGCCCACGTTTTATGACGTCACACTCCCGGTCGAGTCCTGCACACTTTCTATGACTTCCTGCATACTCCCGTTTGGGTCCCGCACACTTTCTATGACGTCCTGCACACTCCCATTCGGGTCCTGCACACTTTCTATGACGTCCAGCATACTCCAATTTGGGTCTTGCACACTTTCGATGACGTCCTGCACACTCCCTTCCGGGTCCTGCACACTTTCTATAACGTCCTGCACATTTCCATTCATGTGCTGCACACTTTCTATGACGTCCTGCACACTCCCGATCGGGTCCTGCACACTTTTTTGACGTCCTGCACACTCCCACTTGGGTCCTGCACACTTTCTATAACGTTCTGCACTCTCCCAGTTGAGCCCTGCACACTTTCTATGACTTCCTGCATACTCCCGTTTGAGTCCTGCGCACTTTCTATGGCTTCCTGCATACTCCCTTTTGGGTCCTGCACACTTTCTATGACGTCCTGCACACTCCCATTCGGGTCCTGCACACTTTCTATGACTTCCTGCATACTCCCGTTTGGGTCCTTCACACGTTCTATTACGTCCCGCACACTCCCATTTGGGCCCTGCACACTTTCTATAACGTCGTGCACACTCCCACTTGGGTCCTGCACACTTTCTACGACGTTCTGCACACTCTTATTTGGGTCCTGCACACTTTCTAAGACTTCCTGCATACTTCCGTTTGGGTCTTGCACACTTTCTATGACTTCCTGCATACTCCCGTTTGAGTCCTGCACACTTTCTATGACTTCCTGTATACTCCAGTTGGGGACTTGCACACTTTTTATGACGTCCTGCACACTCCCATTCGGATCCTGCACACTTTCTATGACTTCCTGCATACTCCCGTTTGGGTCCTTCACACGTTCTATTACGTCCTGCACACTTTCTATGACGTCCTGCACACTCCTATTCGGGTCCTGCACACTTTCTATGACTTCCTGCATACTCCCGTTTCGGTCCTGCACACTTTCTATGACTTCCTGCATGCTCCCGTTTAAGTCCTGCACACTTTCTATGACGTCTTGCATACCCCAATTCGGGTCTTGCCCACTTTTTATGACGTCACACTCCCATTCGAGTCCTGCACACTTTCTATAACGTCCTGCACACTCCCATTTGGGTCCTGCACACTACCTATGACTTCCTGCATACTCCCGTTTGGGTCCAGCACACTTTCTATGACGTCCTGCACACTCCCATTCGGGTCCTGCACACATTCTTGAACGTCCTGCACATTTCCATTCGGGTGTTGCACACTTTTTTGACGTCCTGCACACTCCCACTTGGGTCCTGCACACTTTCTATAACGTCCTGTACTGTCCCAGTTGAGCCCTGCACACTTTCTATGACTTCCTGCATACTCCCGTTTGAGTCCTGCTCTATGACTTCCTGCATACTCCCATTCAGGTCCTGCACACTTTCTATGACGTCCAGCATGGCCCATTTGGGTCTTGCACACTTTCGGTGACGTCCTGCACACTCCCTTCCGGGTCCTGCACACTTTCTATAACGTCCTGCACATTTCCATTCATGTGCTGAACACTTTCTATGACGTCCTGCACCCCGATCGGGTCCTGCACACTTTCTATAACGTCCTGCACATTTCCATTCATGTGCTGCACACTTTCTATGACTTCCTGCATACTCCCTGTTTGAGTCCTGCGCACTTTCTATGACTTCCTGCATACTCCGTTTTGGGTCCTGCACACTCCCATTCAGGTCCTGCACACTTTCTATGACTTCCTGCATACTCCCCTGTTTGGTCCTTCTCACGTTCTATTACGTCCTGCACACTCCCATTTGGGCCCTGCACACTTTCTATAACGTCGCACACTCCCACTTGGGTCCTGCACACTTTCTACGACGTTCTGCACACTCCCAGAGGCCTGCACACTTTCTAAGACTTCCTGCATACTTCCGTTTGGGTCCTGCACACTTTCTATGACTTCCTGCATACTCCCGTTTGAGTCCTGCACACTTTCTATGACTTCCTGTATACTCGAGTTGGGGTCTTCCTACACTTTTCTATGACGTCCTGCACGCTCCCATTCGGATCCTGCACACTTTCTATGACTTCCTGCATACTCCCGTTTGGGTCCTTCACACGTTCTATTACGTCCTGCACACTTTCTATGACGTCCTGCACACTCGTATTCAGGTCCTGCACACTTTCCTATGACTTCCTGCATACTCCCGTTTCGGTCCGGCACACTTTCTATGACTTCCTGCATGCTCCCGTTTGGGTCCTGCACACTTTCTATGACGTCCTGCACACTCACGTTTGGGTCCTGCACACTTTCTATGAGGTCTTGCATACCCCAATTCCGAGTCTTGCCCACTTTTTATGACGTCACACTCCCATTCGAGTCGTGCACACTTTCTATAACGTCCTGCACACTCCCATTTGAGTCCTGCACACTTTCTATGACTTCCTGCATACTCCCGTTTGGGTCCCGCACACTTTCTATGACGTCCTGCACACTCCCATTCGGGTCCTGCACACATTCTTGAACGTCCTGCACATTTCCATTCGGGTGTTGCACACTTTATATGACGTCCTGCACACTCCCGCTTGGGTCCTGCACACTTTTTTGACGTCGTGCACACTCGCACTTGGGTCCTGCACACTTTCTATAACGACCTGCACTCTCCCAGTTGGACCCTGCACACTTTCTATGACTTCCTGCATACTCCCGCTTGGGTTCTTCACACGTTCTATTACGTCCTGCACACTCTCTATGACGTCCTGCACACTCCTATTCGGGTCCTGCACACTTTCTATGACTTCCTGCATACTCCCGTTTGAGTTCTGCACACTTTTTTGACGTCCTGCACACTCCCACTTGGGTCCTGCACACTTTCTATGACGTCCTGCACACTCCTATTCGGGTCCTGCACACATTCTTGAACGTCCTGCACATTTCCATTCGGGTGTTGCACACTTTTTTGACGTCCTGCACACTCCCACTTGGGTCCTGCACACTTTCTATAACGTCCTGTACTGTCCCAGTTGAGCCCTGCACACTTTCTATGACTTCCTGCATACTCCCGTTTGAGTCCTGCGCACTTTCTATGACTTCCTGCATACTCCCATTCAGGTCCTGCACACTTTCTATGACGTCCAGCATACTCCAATTTGGGTCTTGCACACTTTCGGTGACGTCCTGCACACTCCCTTCCGGGTCCTGCACACTTTCTATAACGTCCTGCACATTTCCATTCATGTGCTGAACACTTTCTATGACGTCCTGCACACTCCCGATCGGGTCCTGCACACTTTCTATAACGTCCTGCACATTTCCATTCATGTGCTGCACACTTTCTATGACTTCCTGCATACTCCTGTTTGAGTCCTGCGCACTTTCTATGACTTCCTGCATACTCCGTTTTGGGTCCTGCACACTCCCATTCGGGTCCTGCACACTTTCTATGACTTCCTGCATACTCCCGTTTGGGTCCTTCTCACGTTCTATTACGTCCTGCACACTCCCATTTGGGCCCTGCACACTTTCTATAACGTCGTGCACACTCCCACTTGGGTCCTGCACACTTTCTACGACGTTCTGCACACTCCCAGGGGGGCCTGCACACTTTCTAAGACTTCCTGCATACTTCCGTTTGGGTCCTGCACACTTTCTATGACTTCCTGCATACTCCCGTTTGAGTCCTGCACACTTTCTATGACTTCCTGTATACTCGAGTTGGGGTCTTCCACACTTTTTATGACGTCCTGCACGCTCCCATTCGGATCCTGCACACTTTCTATGACTTCCTGCATACTCCCCGTTTGGGTCCTTCACACGTTCTATTACGTCCTGCACACTTTCTATGACGTCCTGCACACCTCGTATTCGGGTCCTGCACACTTTCTATGACTTCCTGCATACTCCCGTTTCGGTCCGGCACACTTTCTATGACTTCCTGCATGTCTCCCGTTTGGGTGCTGCACACTTTCTATGACGTCCTGCACACTCACGTTTGGGTCCTGCACACTTTCTATGAGGTCTTGCATACCCCAATTCGGGTCTTGCCCACTTTTATGACGTCACACTCCCATTCGAGTCGTGCACACTTTCTATAACGTCCTGCACACTCCCATTTGAGTCCTGCACACTTTCTATGACTTCCTGCATACTCCCGTTTGGGTCCCGCACACTTTCTATGACGTCCTGCACACTCCCATTCGGGTCCTGCACACATTCTTGAACGTCCTGCACATTTCCATTCGGGTGTTGCACACTTTATATGACGTCCTGCACACTCCCTTGGGTCCTGCACACTTTTTGACGTCGTGCACACTCGCACTTGGGTCCTGCACACTTTCTATAACGACCTGCACTCTCCCAGTTGGACCCTGCACACTTTCTATGACTTCCCTGCATACTCCCGCTTGGGTTCTTCACGTTCTATTACGTCCTGCACACTCTCTATGACGTCCTGCACACTCCTATTCGGGTCCTGCACACTTTCTATGACTTCCTGCATACTCCCGTTTGAGTTCTGCACACTTTTGACGTCCTGCACACTCCCACTTGGGTCCTGCACACACTTTCTATGACGTCCTGCACACTCTATTCGGGTCCTGCACACATTCTTGAACGTCCTGCACATTTCCATTCGGGTGTTGCACACTTTTTTGACGTCCTGCACACTCCCACTTGGGTCCTGCACACTTTCTATAACGTCCTGTACTGTCCCAGTTGAGCCCTGCACACTTTCTATGACTTCCTGCATACTCCCGTTTGAGTCCTGCGCACTTTCTATGACTTCCTGCATACTCCCATTCAGGTCCTGCACACTTTCTATGACGTCCAGCATACTCCAATTTGGGTCTTGCACACTTTCGGTGACGTCCTGCACACTCCCTTCCGGGTCCTGCACACTTTCTATAACGTCCTGCACATTTCCATTCATGTGCTGAACACTTTCTATGACGTCCTGCACACTCCCGATCGGGTCCTGCACACTTTCTATAACGTCCTGCACATTTCCATTCATGTGCTGCACACTTTCTATGACTTCCTGCATACTCCTGTTTGAGTCCTGCGCACTTTCTATGACTTCCTGCATACTCCGTTTTGGGTCCTGCACACTCCCATTCGGGTCCTGCACACTTTCTATGACTTCCTGCATACTCCCGTTTGGGTCCTTCTCACGTTCTATTACGTCCTGCACACTCCCATTTGGGCCCTGCACACTTTCTATAACGTCGTGCACACTCCCACTTGGGTCCTGCACACTTTCTACGACGTTCTGCACACTCCCAGGGGGGCCTGCACACTTTCTAAGACTTCCTGCATACTTCCGTTTGGGTCCTGCACACTTTCTATGACTTCCTGCATACTCCCGTTTGAGTCCTGCACACTTTCTATGACTTCCTGTATACTCGAGTTGGGGTCTTCCACACTTTTTATGACGTCCTGCACGCTCCCATTCGGATCCTGCACACTTTCTATGACTTCCTGCATACTCCCGTTTGGGTCCTTCACACGTTCTATTACGTCCTGCACACTTTCTATGACGTCCTGCACACTCGTATTCGGGTCCTGCACACTTTCTATGACTTCCTGCATACTCCCGTTTCGGTCCGGCACACTTTCTATGACTTCCTGCATGCTCCCGTTTGGGTGCTGCACACTTTCTATGACGTCCTGCACACTCACGTTTGGGTCCTGCACACTTTCTATGAGGTCTTGCATACCCCAATTCGGGTCTTGCCCACTTTTTATGACGTCACACTCCCATTCGAGTCGTGCACACTTTCTATAACGTCCTGCACACTCCCATTTGAGTCCTGCACACTTTCTATGACTTCCTGCATACTCCCGTTTGGGTCCCGCACACTTTCTATGACGTCCTGCACACTCCCATTCGGGTCCTGCACACATTCTTGAACGTCCTGCACATTTCCATTCGGGTGTTGCACACTTTATATGACGTCCTGCACACTCCCGCTTGGGTCCTGCACACTTTTTTGACGTCGTGCACACTCGCACTTGGGTCCTGCACACTTTCTATAACGACCTGCACTCTCCCAGTTGGACCCTGCACACTTTCTATGACTTCCTGCATACTCCCGCTTGGGTTCTTCACACGTTCTATTACGTCCTGCACACTCTCTATGACGTCCTGCACACTCCTATTCGGGTCCTGCACACTTTCTATGACTTCCTGCATACTCCCGTTTGAGTTCTGCACACTTTTTTGACGTCCTGCACACTCCCACTTGGGTCCTGCACACTTTCTATAACGTCCTGCACTCTCCCAGTTGAGCCCTGCACACTTTCTATGACTTCCTGCATACTCCTGTTTGATTCCTGCGCACTTTCGATGACTTCCTGCATACTCCCGTTTGGGTCCTGCACACTTTCTATGACGTCCTGCACACTCCCATTCGGGTCCTGCACACTACCTATAAAGTCGTGCCCACTCCCATTCGGGTCATGCACACTTCCGATGACGCCCTGCACACTCCCATTCGGGTCGTGCACACTTTCTACGACGTCCAGCATACTCCGATTTGGGTCTTGCACACTTTTGATGACGTTTTGCACACTCCCTTTCGAGTCCTGCACACTTTCTATAACGTCCTGCACATTTCCATTCATGTGCTGCACACTTTCTATGACGTCCTGCACACTCCCGCTTGGGTCCTGAACACTTTTTTGACGTCCTACACACTCCCACTTGGGTCCTGCCCACTTTCTATGACGTCCTGCACACCCCCATTTGGGTCCTGCACACTTTCTATGACTTCCTGCATACTCCCGTTTGGGTCCTGAACAGGCGTAGGTGGTCTTTTTGTTTCTGCATGCTGTAATCTTCTAAGTATCTCAGCATAGGTTTTGTGAAGGGCGGTGAATATTTCATGATGGCTGAGTAATGTTTTGCAAAAATATATAGACTTTAACATACTCCCTTTCCAGCATCGCGCCAAACGGGCACGCACTGGGCTGAATTCGCATTGGCGCTGACCAATTCTCATCCACTTGTTTGTTATTTGTTTTTGAATTTGTTATTTGTCACGAAAAAAAAGAACTAAAATTCAGGATGCGAGAAATGGTTCCATATGAATGTAGTGATGTTTTTGTTAATGCATTTTCGCCTAATTTCTGCTACTGTTGTGGTACTGCTCTGTAGGAAAATGTAGTATTGCTATCAATAAATGAATAGTGAACAAGACGCCTCATGAATTAAAAAAGTTGTGAAGTGACACTAAAAAGGGTGGATGGGAGTAGGGGCGGTGTTATCCTCTCCGTCCGCAATCATCAACGTCTCAGGTGGTAGAGAGACAAGTTTGGCCGACGGAGGGAGTATCCTTGCCCTGTATTGCTGACTACCTTTGTACTGAAGAGGTTTTCTCCGGAAAATATGGAAAAATCGTGGAGGAATGTTTGTAAAATATAGGGTATTTGTGAGAAGGATTTCCGAGGAATGTACGAAGAATCATGGAGCAATGTACGAAAAAAGTAGGGCGAGACTGGGCTCCGCATGAGGCGCGAGGTCGGGCGCCTAAAACGCCCCACTTTTTTCAGACACGAGGGGTCTTTTTTTCTGTAGGCGGGCTAGGGTGCCGCCCATTTTACAGGGTGCGCTTTAAATATGGTGACAAGGTTTCAAACATTACGTCGGCTTATCTGGGTGACTGATCGGCTTCTGTGGACTTTTCTTTTCCATGAGCCTCTCTCTCAAAACGCACAAAGTTCTGTAGCATGAAATCGTGTTTGAAATCAGTGGTGGCAAACGCCTGAGGGGTCTCAAATTTGCAAGAAATAAATCGACTCGTAGTCATCTCGGATAATCTTTCCTACTTCCCGTGTGCGAGCCTAGAGAACTGCTCTATGAGGGTCGTTTGAAGCACAAGGTATCTGCTTGAAAACGTGTCATAGCTGAAGTCTTGAGACCTTCTACGAAAAGAAGGTGAGGGAACGTTGCTGAATTCCATACGTTGGCCCTGTCAATTTCAACGCACCAACGTTTTCGTTATTTTTTGCATTCCCTGAAGACATACAGGCGGCTAAATCCGTGGTCGAGTGCGGAAGAATATTCTTCATCGAATTTTGTACTTATCATTGGTTTTCAAGATAATCGATAGTCGATCAGTCTTATCGAATTTTGAGAAAACTTGGTAATATGGGTACAGATCGATAGAAAACCTTCGGGGGTAAGTTTGACGCCTGTACGTCGTCAGGAAAACGAAAAAAACTGGCACGCAATCACCTTTCTCATGCACTGACTCGGGCCAAAAATGGATTTCAGCGATTCCCCCTCGCGTTCTTTTAATAGCGGGTCCATGGACTTCAGCTGAGATGCACTCTGGAGTAGATACCTTCTGCTTCAAAGCGACGCCACAGGATCAGTTCTCCACGGTCACTTGGGTGAACGAGAAGCAACAATAAGCTCAATGACAAGTTCTACTCTGAAAAATCGGGGACCCATTAGGCTTTCGCTCACCAATTGTTTCAAAAACCGTTTTACGCTCCGAAACATTGTGCAGTTCGAGAGAGAGGTTCGATGAAAAGAACAGACCACAGAAGTCGGTTAGGCACGCACTTATACTGACGTGATGAGATTTCAAACCTTGTCACCATATTTAAAGCACACCCTGTACACTACTTGCCTCCGAGTCATTGGGCAAAACGGGTCTTTTTTTGGAGGCAAGACGCGCACGAATGTCTGAGCTGACACAGGCATTGATTGAGGTGCTTTGAAGCCGGATTACCTCCTTCATTACAGGTGAGGGAGAACCGCTAGTAGGGCCTTACCCCCACACCAATTTTTGCTGCTGAAAAGTTTGTCAGCGAGGAAGTCCGAAATCAATGCTTTAAGATTGAGCAATACGAAACCTAGAGGGTATGGCCTGATTTTTGCAAATGTTTTTTTTAATTCCTTCCTGAATGAGATTTCGTTCAACTATAGCGCAAAGTTCAGTCTCCTACAGAAACAAAGCAGGACTCCTGCTGGAGAAGAACGGACCCCTGTAGCTGATGAGGCTAGGACTCCCAGGAATCTCCAGTAGGAGACCGCTGCCAGTGACGGAGAATAATTATTGTGATTGGGTCTGTTTCAATGTGCGATGTGCAGCTGCGGACAAGCTACTTTTAACCATACAAACTCTTTTTGATCCTAGTGGCTGACCATCAATGCCCTCTTAACATAAATGCAACACTGCAACAGGACATGTTCCACAACCGCTTTCTAGTAGCTAAGGTCCTGAAATTCTGAACTGCGCCACTAGAAAGCTGTGGTGGAACATGTCCTGTTGCAGTGACAAGTGCAACAAGACATGCTCCACAACCTCTTTCTAGTGGCATAGTCTCAAGCTTTATCTTGTATCGTTTAGAGCAAAAAAGCAACATCAATCGTGCTGAGCACCCCAGAGATTGAACAGTTACAAAACCTTTATTGCTTGTAATGAAAGTATAGTACATGCAAATTTGCAATATTAGTATATTATCACACCGTCGGGGCTGGCGATCGAGAAGACAGTTTTTCGATGCATTCAATGAGGTCGAGAACAGGAGGATACATGGCGTGCGTTGGTATCATTCTCTCCTGAAAATGGAATGTGCTTGCTGTGAGAGGCAGTGAAGTGCTTTAACCTTAACGGAAACTCACCATGTCCACATCGAACGCTGTTTGCTCACTAACATTACTAAACTTGACTCCTCCATTAACAGAGGCTTCGTGGTCCATGTGTATGTACTAAAAACAGGCTTATTGAGGCATCTCAGGTAAAACTAGTTGTTCAGAATATGTCGAGTAGTTGTGGAGAATCGAGAACTTGTTCAGAATGTGAAGAGAAGTTGTCGAGAATTCTGAAGAAGTTGTTCAGAATTCAGCTATCGAGAATTCAGGAGGAGGGAACAATTGTTCAGAATTCGGGGAGAATTCTGAACAACTTTTCTCCGGAACGAGAGTGAGTCGAAAAGTTGTCGAGAATTCAGGGAACATCGAAATTGAGTTGGCTGTTTATCGTGTATAATTTATTTCACCGTGCTGTCGAATATCAAGTTAATACGGTAGTTTCCTTTTTTTGAGTTTTGAAAACTAATCCTCTGTTATTCACAAGATGAAAACGGGTGCTTACAAGAGTGCAAAACCTAATTTTGCGGCATGGATTTGAACCTGAGGCCTGATTCCCGGCTGCAAAAGACACCCCCACTGCGTCAAGCGGTCACGAGGTTGCCGGAGAACTCACCCCTAAGCGCACCCGCAACAGCGCGACGACGTCACAGGCGGCGGCGAGCGTCTCGTTGTCGTGGGGACAGGGGCTCTCTACACACATGGGGAGGAGTTGTCCCGTCGTTGCAGTTCGACACGTCACGCCACTCAATGCAAGCAAAGTGGTCCCGAGTGGAATTAGAGCCGCGAAAGGCCAGACATCACCTTTCTTGGTGTGTAGAGAGACCCTGTCCCGTTGTCGTGCAGTCTCCCTCTCTCACCTTCGCGGCCGTTCACCCGGGAGTGCAAACGGGGGAGTACTAGGGATGCAATGAGCCACTGTATACGTCGCAGGGTGTGAAAATCAGAAGGGCAGGATTCCACTGGTTACAGAAAGGGTAACACGGATGCCATCAAAGCTATATACTGTATTAAAGGTAGTATATTTTCTGAATAGATTGTCCCTCCTCTAAAATCACAAACTTTTCATAGTCATGGTTCAATTCTAAGAAGTCACTCGAGTCAAGTACACATTCACCAGCCTTATATCGAGCGATCATTGTAGTGTCGAAGGATGGTAATATTTTACATGCAATGTTATTTCGTTAACTTTAATACATAGGCTCTCATCTACATCATGCATTCACTAACCAACGAAGTCTTGAACAAAATAAGTCCAGTCGTCAAAAGTATGAGACTTATAGAACTGATCACTGTATACCAGTGTATTTCAAAAAGACTTTTTCGTACTGGATTTTTTCCCAAGATTTTGCCACTATTTAACGATGAACTTGGTCAGAGGTACATACCCACCAAGAAAAAGAACGAGGCAGGATGAAATCACTCAAGAGCTCCGTAGGTACAATCAGTTTGTTAACACCTTGAATAGGCCTCGTAAAGAAGCAGAAAGTCATCAATATCTAAACTATATAGCCGCAAGATCAGCTCATTGATGTAGTGGATGTTTGTGAAAGCTGTTCTTGTTAAAAAACAGTGTTTCACTTTTGATCTCATTGCCCAGCCATTATTAAGATTTAGTAGCCAATAGTTTAGATGACAGATGTAGTAAACGCTTCTCAAAGTTGTTCTTGTTAGATCGTTGTTACGTGCCTTTCCCTCCACTATGCTAGCATTTGTTTAGATAAATCAAATTACCCACCACTCTGAAACAGCATTCCTACCTCTATCATCTTTGTAAAGAGCTCAAACTAGCAACTCGTATCGCGTACTGAGCCCTTCGAACGACAACGATGTGTCTATCGCGCTCCAATGATAATGAACACTCGCTGTCTGCGCTTTGACCCTCGCCTTCTGCGCTCTAACCTTTTTCTCTGACGTTGCACGTCTCCCGAGACGATGGGTGTGAGTTCTCATAGAATCCGGGCACGGCTCTGGGGGCGCTGACTTCGTATATGACAGCGCACAGCCTCGTTCATCGTAACAACATATTTCGGCATTATAACACACTATAAGATGATGATTCATGGTGAAGCGCTAAAAAGTTTATAACTCCTTTCTGAGAAAGTCGCCAGTAAACCTACAACAAAAACATTTGGCTGCTGGGCATCAGCGGGACCATGAGGGGGGTGTCGCCGTTGGATAGACTCGCGTATTACTATATTTCGCATTGGAGCACCGTTTCCGCCAGTGCTCGGCTGCGAACCGTACAAGTTCCAACTTTTCCACTACATTATATAGCCGTTTACTTAATTCTAGTATAATTCGAGTTCAGATATCAGTTCAATCACTTCTATTGACCTTGAAATGCTCTGAGCTCAATCAATCGGTGTTTTCGGTTTTTTTACAAAATAAAAAAACATGTTATTCTATTTTTCAGATATCCGAATGGACTGATAACTACCAAGAGTCCACTGCTATTACGCTATGATCGTCAGATACTCTGCTAAAACCGAGGAATTAGGCTCTAGTCGTCCAATATTCTCCTGAAATGCCAGATATTCTGCTGAAACCTATTCATATCTAGCTATGATCGTCAGATATTCCGCTACAAACCGTTATTACTGTTCTCATCGTCAGATATTCCAGTGTAGTCGTCGATTAATCTGCTAACATATATTGAATTCTATCAGCACACCGCTACAATCGTCAAATGTTTTGCTAAAATCGGCAGATATTCCACTTACTATATTCTACTCATCAGTTACTTTGCCACCACCAACACCTGTTCAGCTAATACCTACTGACGCTGACAAGCACTGTTCTCTTCATCAAATGGTGACAAAGGAAGCGGGAACCCCTTCCAGGAGGTCTGCATGAGGGGTGGTGGCCATCGCGTACCAACACTCCTGAGGAGGCGGGAGAAATGGGGAAGGAGCGAGCTTGGCTACCTTCTCATCCCATTCCTCCTCACGGCAAACTAATCAGTTAGCTTTAGTTGATTTCACTAGATTTGTGCTATGTGGGGGCTTATTGGTAGAGTGATTTCGCAATGTAAATCTGCTTAGGAGCTTGGGTTTTCGTAATCCATAAGCTACTTCGGTTCAGACGGTCAGCAAATATAATTCTTCCCATTTTTATATCGCTTTCTTGTTCAGCATCAATGTTTGAAATCTATGCATCCTTTTGTCGAGCCTAAAACTTTTGTTATGTATTGGAATTCAAACTCAAACTTTCAGTGAGAAATGCCCGGAAACAAAAGAAAAACCAAATGTCACCACTAGCGAAACGAGTGTGAGCGCAGAAGAAAAGGTGCTCCAATACGAAATACAGTAAAACGCGAATCTATCTAACGGCGACACCCCCTCATGGTCCCGCGGGTGCCCAGCAGCCAAATGTTTTTGTTGTAGGTTTACTGGCGACTTTCAGAGGAAGGATTCGCCGCTGCAATGTAGAAATTCGAATTCTCCGGCAAATTTTAATCCTAGTAGCACTTATTTCATTTGGAATAGCCACAGAATGCAATGATCCTTCCCTTGTTAGATTCATTTAGGAATTGCTATTTTGATTTTTTTAAACATCGTATTCATTTGAGCAAATCAATTACTCGTATTCTAATATATTCCATTCATTCGAGAGACTAAGTCAATATTTGCCCAGAACATTGTATTAGTTCAAGTATTCAATTTTTTTGTTTTCCTTTTTCGAGTACTATTTTCAACACGAAAACCGAATGATTTGATTTTTTGAACTTTAGGCCAAATTCGGGTCACTACATTTGACTAATCAGCCTCAAAAATCTTATATATTTATGATGTATTGGAATATTTATATCGGATAGATTCTCCGAATATTCATTCCAGTCGGATTCAAAACGGGTATACAAATATATTCTTTCAATCGAGAAAAAGAGTGTGGGGTTTCACTCGGATTCAGCCATTCATTCGAAAATTTGAGGAGGGTATTATTCGAAAAACTCGTCCATTCCGGAATTTCAAAACGTTATCTTCCTTATACATATAAGTAGCGCAGGACTTCAACGAGGAAGGTCTTATACAGTGTGAGAATGGTCATGCCTTAAATGGTTGAATAGCATAGGCATCTCAACCCGAGTCCTTAATCCCAGCGAGTTTTAAGCCTGAAACTATAGGTAACAGTAGATGCATGTCCAGTTACCTGCCTTGACCCACCGAAAAGTTACGAAAAAACTATAAATTGATATTATATTCGTGTTCAGCGGCCTGAATACCCTCCTGGTCGAAGTTTGAACGAGGATTGAAGGAAAATTGAACCTCGATTTTACTGAGGGTGTACCCCCTTTTACATGGTTCGAGAGGTCAGACGCAAAAATCACCTAAACTTTGTCCAGAGGGGTTATTTGAACCGCTGAACACGAAGATGGTGCCTATTCTAACTTTACGGAATATTATGGTAGCTAGATGACATTATAGCTATTCTAATCTGTCACAGTCATCGATGAAACTGAAAATGGACCCGTTATTTTCATTTTAAAGGCAGTGTCGCGCTCAAATATGTTCGTCTTCTTTTCCTCTCTAAACCCTTTTCTGTGTATAGAGTAGTAGAACCTGTGAGAAAAAATCGCGAAAAAATAGCTGCTCTGGGCCGAATTCGAAGCCTGAACTTTCTTGTCTTTTGATGGTGGACGAGTCCACCCCACATCATCGGCATCGATGATCTCTTATATTAAAAACATCAGCTACATTGAAATTGAATTTCAATCAATGAACTTTCGGATTTATGTACACATCTAGTCAAAAACATTGGTTGAAGTGCTTGCTTTCATTGTTCAACTGTTTTATCAGGTAAATTTGCATTTATTTCTTCCTCTGAGGGTCGATGATTTTTGATTGCTTGGCATGAGACTGTGATCTTTCTGTGCACGTGTGCATGAACTGGGAACTTAGGGTCTCAATAACTCTAATTCTATCCTGTTTTTCACGGCGCTACCTTCATAGTTTTTGAGTTGTTTTATATCTAAGCTGATTTTTGTGTTTTTTCGATAACGTTTTTCATCGTAACCACTGCCTTTGAGCGCTCTAAATAACCACTCGGAAATGAAGTTAGTGGATAAACGATTCCACCTAGAGCGTTGAAAGGGGCTAAGGAACATAACTGTCCACTCATTTGCGTGATCCATTGCACTGGTGATTCTGTCGAAAATCCTTGCTGAGTATTAAAACTTTAAATCTCATGTACACAAGTCTATTTTACTATCGAAATGGCTATATCGCGCTGCAAATTGGTAAAGTGACATTTGGGGTATGATTTCTGATCAAGTTATGACAGTTTCGTGACTTTGCAAAAAAACTTTGAGTGGATTCGAACCCTCATCGTAAGTCTAACACTGCCCCTCTTTATCGACTGCGCCACCGATGGTGTTGAATTGCTTGCTTGGCCCTTTGTAGATTAGGAGAAGTTATGCTGACCGCCAAACATTCCAAGCTCATAACTCCTTAAAGTCAGTGGTCGCGATTAAATATGATTGCCTTCTTTTCCTCCCTAAACCCCTTTCGAGGTTTAGAGCAGTAGGACCAACATATAAGAAAAAATCGCGAAAAAGCAGCCGTTTCGGGCCAGCCTGAACTTTCGATGGTTTCAAGTCTTTCGATGTCTTTCGATGGTGGACGAGCCCACTCCACATCATCGGCATCGATGATTTCTGATATTAAGAACACCAGCTGGCTTGAAATTGAATTTCGAACTGGCATCTCTAGGCCCTAGAAACTCTAATAATAGCCCGTTTTTCCCCGTGATACCTTCATAGTATTTCAGCTGTTTTCGAGCTGAGCTGGTTTTCGCAGTTTTTTCGATAACGTTTTTCATCGTGACCACTGCGTTTAAGATCAATGACTCCCAGCTGGTCACCTACACAATTTTACAATGCCAGGCATGCGCATTCCGACAATCCCACATGCAATAAGATTTCCTGGGTACAGACCTACGCTTTTTATACTTCCTTTGTTAGCCCAGTCGTTTTCTCAACGTCTTTTATCCGGAAACAACTGTTTTTGCTAGAGGCTTAAAAATAAGAAAATAATTACAGTTATTCAAAATTAGTGCTTGCAAACTTAAAAAAAGGTTTTACGAGGAAATTGATGATGAGAGCGCTCGGGTTTCTCTATGAGCAGATGACTTCGAACTTGAAAAGAAAACTTTGGGTTGCGAAGTCTTTCTCTAAGGAGGAAAATGTTAAATCTTCGTTTGCTTCATAAAATTCTCCACGGCGAGTGTGGTCTCACAAGGGAACCACAATTAGCCATAGTAACCATTCGGAGTGAGATGTATACACGATTGTAGGTCCAGGTAAGGTAGTAAACATATATCAATACTAGCTGCCTAGACCTCCCACAGAGAGCGCTGTGACCCGCCGAAGTTTGCTCCCCGCAGAAGAGGGGACACGTCTACGCGGGGTAATCATTCCACGGTGTGGCAGCCGTGGTATAGTGGTAGAGCTCTCGCTTCGTGAATGAGCTATGGAGGGTTCGATCCCCGAGCCGTGCGAATATTTTGCATTCTTAGTTTTCTCCTCAGATTTAATGATTTTTACCTTCGACATTTTAGCACTTTCGCACATATAATCAGGCTTCGGAAATACAATTTTAGACACATTCTCTCGACGCATTCTGTTGCCTTGATGGAAGAATTGCGTTGTTTTCTCTTCGTTTGGCGTTGAAAATGGAGAGAAAAACTTTTTATCTCTGTTGGAGCACTTGCACCCACAATAGAATGTTTAAGTGACTCTAGTCAGGTGCAGTCTGAGCGGACTGTTAATCAGCAGTGCTTGTGATATATTGACTAGAGAGATTATGAGATTTTCCCGTTCACGCCGTCTACCGCCTATTGATTATTCGCGATGGTTTTCCGTCCTGAAAAGGTTGTTTCTCTATTAATCGCTGAGTTTGGACAGCCTTTCGACTGTCAAGATGCTTGTCGCGAAGAGAAGAAGATTGCGGAAAAATTCATACGTACACTACGCGACTGCATCTTGGCACACTGCGACGCCGACTCGGAAGAATGCTGCCGATGATCCAGACTGGAACGGCGAAGACGATTACTTGAGGTGGAAACTCCTCGGTTGAAACAGGCGAAGATGTAGTGATTTTCGGGGACGCTTATGTTCCAACGGCCAGGGTGTGTTTAACTACCACTAGTCAGCTTTGAGAATGTTTTTTGTTCCAAAATTCATTTTCCATTTGGACATATTCTAGGTTAAAGATGCTATTGCCTTCTATCGAGCATCAGTGAAGGGTAGTCGTACGCTGAAGGTTATGCAACATAATTTCCGATGGATCAAATGTTGGAATCATTTGACGAAATTGCGAGCGATTGAGAGCACGACGTGCAGAGGTTTCAGCGGGCCGCAAAACTTAAGAATCTCGCCAATCTGCTTCATGAAATTGTTCAGAGCAAGTTTCAAGCAGGTGTGTACTAATGTAATAACACGGAGAATATTGTCACACAAAATTACTCGAATATTTTTGAAGGAGTATCGCTGCATGATCGCGACCTTCGTTCGCTCCCTTCGTTCCTTCGTTCGAGGACGGATGTCAGTGTACGGTTTTATTCGATGCGCCGTTTGTGAACATCATTTGTGCTTTTCCCATTTTTTCGTATCGTTCCATCAGTGTTAAAATGAATTTTCGCTCTCCATTTTCAACGCCAAACGAAGAGAAAACAACGCAATTCTTCCATCAAGGCAACAGAATGCGTCGAGAGAATGTGTCTAAAATTGTATTTCCGAAACCTGATTATATGTGCGAAAGTGCTAAAAATGTCGAAGGTAAGAAAATCATTAAATTCCGAGGACAAAACTAAAAATGCAAAAATTTCGCACGGCTCGAGGATCGAACCCTCCATCGCTCATTCACGAAGCGAGCTCTACCACTATACCACGGCTGCCACACCGTAACATGATTACCCCGCGTAGACGTGTCCCCTCTTCTGCGGGGAGCAAACTTCGGCGGGTCACAGCGCTCTCTGTGGGAGGTCTAGGCAGCTAGTATTGATATATGTTTACTACCTTACCTGGACCTACAATCGTGTATACATCTCACTCCGAATGGTTACTATGGCTAATTGTGGTTCCCTTGTCAGATCAGCGAAACACTTCACACAGAGGGCTTCAGTCACTAGAGGGTACATTCCAGGGCTGTGCGTTAATAACGTTAACGTGTTGACGCATTAACGGGTTAACGCGGTTTTTCAAAAATTAACGATTAACGGTTAACGAAAATGTCCCGAAATCACGTTAATTTTTATTTCGTTAATGTTCCATCCATCTATGCTTTTTTGCATGTCAGGATTCCTATTCTTGAAGAGTATTCGTTTGTTGTTCTGGCTGATAGTATTAATAATCCCGGAAAATGATCTCCAAGTTTGGAGTGTACGGACTGCGGTGTTTGGTATGGAACGTGTTTCATGTTTTTTTTGGGACGTCTGGTTATTTATCGATTTTCGTGGTGGTCAGGCAATGTTTTCAAAATTGTTAACGAAATGCAAAATTAACGTGTTAACGCATTAACGGATTAACGGATTAACGCGGTTTTTTTTTCAAAAATTAACGATCAACGGTTAACGAAAAAAAAACATTTTCATTAACGCACACCCCTGGTACATTCAAACTACAATTGAAAAGAGCCAGGCTAGATTGTAGACGTTACGTTTCTGTCAATGGTACAGTACCATTGTTGCAAGACTTTGCTAAACATCCGAAATGCTTTTTAGCCGCAACTTATTCAAAAGCTCATTCCAAGCAGTTTCACATCCTAATGCTCGCCTTTATTGTTCTGAGTTCGCTATACATTTCAACTTGTCGTGTTTATGAGAATTCGCTTCTTAATGGCTCGTTTTATGTGAGCTTCTCTTCTTTCCTTTCACATTACTTAAAGGCAGCGCGCGCGCTGAAAACCACATCTGGGTTTTTCTTCTCAATCCAATGTTTGAATCAACTGGGGATAATTGGCGAAGCTTGAGACCTCAGTGTAGCGTATTCATAGTGCTATGGGCTCGTGAAAACTGCTCCGTGGTCTGAAAAGGTGTTCTCCCGGTCTATCATCTAACACGAGGAACAGAAGCGCCACGACGGACTCCGGCAAGCCGCGGAAATCCAGAATTCTATATTTTTCCATTCGAGAGATCCTCGAGCTCGAAAGTGACTATTAAAAGCTTCTTATTTTTTAGGAACCTTTGACAGCATAAAGACGAAAAGAATTGTGAAACCTGAGTTGTTAATGGGGCTAAACCAAATCAGCCGTTCAAATTTCCGAAGTTTCTGTATTACACAAGACACATCGGGCAGACGTGAAAAAAGGGAGCTGAATGCTCCGAGATTTTCGAACGATTTTTTCTCAAGAATTCGAGTGTTTTCGGGGCCTCTTTACGATATATCACAACCTGGTAGGCTTACCTGTGCGAAAACGTGGAAAAAAATTAACACGGCTTTTTTGCGCGTGCGCTGCCTTTAACCTTATGTAGTAAAAATACAAGCAAACATACTCAGTTTTTCTGCTTTTGGTAGTAAGAGGATGCGTTGATTGTTGAGAATTTCGGAATGAGTTGTCGTCAATTTTCAAAATCGTTTCCGCTTGGTATAAGGAAATCATGGAAATTGGATTTCTTCTTCAGCAAGACACCTTTCATTCCGATACATGTTTTTTTAGATAAAATTTGTTAATGCGAAAAGATGCATAGGATCATAACTTCTTTCTGAGAGAAAATCATTCATTCGTTCTCAATATTAGCACGATTACCACGTTTCTTTTTTTTCAAAAATAAAAAAAAAGAGTTTCGCTGTTTATAAAGGCGGATTTGATTTTCAATTCGCATAGCAAGGTTTTTTTGCGAAGTTTGCTTGTCTTTGACCTTTTACGTAATCGAGGTAAGATTATCGGGTATTGAAGGCAATGACTCGTGTGCAAAGTAGTGATTTAGTTTTTCTCAAGAACTCTGACAATTTATTGATTTCTTCTTAGGTCAGGCAATATTTTTTATAGGTTTGACCAGTGGCAAAATTAACGTGTTACCGCATTGACTGGCCGCAGTTTCTTTTTGGCAAAAGTTAACGATTAACAAATGAACGAAAGAATATTTTCCTTTAACACAGACCCACGACATGCAGTCAAGGCGGTATAAAGCTCACAAATCCAATGATGCAACTACTAACAGTGGCACGCGTTCCATCCTTCTTCAGTTCATCATAATAGCGAATATCAAGCGTTCGATGTGAATTTTTGGAGGATCGACAGTGAAGAGTAGTTAAGAATCTCATTCCTAGAGATCGACCCTGTTGTTCAACTTTGGTGAATAACGCGAGATCTCCCGTCTTCATCCGCACTCGCTGAAAAAATCGACACAATGCACATTATTTTCGATTTCGATTGAGTTGAATCTTACCGATCCGTTGTGTGTCAATTCCCCCAGAATATCCGTATATTCGATCTCGAGTGAAGGCATCAATGATGCAGCTAGCATTGCAGATCTTGCAACAATAATAAATTTTCCGAATGATCAAACATTAAATTGTTCCCGAGCTATGTACCTCAATAAGGCCTTCAAAGTGGGGACCGCATTCCTACAATAAAGTCTGAACAGCGATTTTTCGATTGGCTTCTCTAAAGATTCGAATGCCATCTGAAAGCTATAGCATTAGTATCATCACCACACGCAAACAAACTCTGTAAATCTCTCGAAGAACTACCATAAATTTGTGGTACATCAAAGGCACAGTCCAACATCAGAATCGTTTTTCTGTTTTTCTCCCTATCTCAAAAACGGCCCCGCGCTGATTCCAATGATGTCTCTGGATTCGTACAGGACCCCCTGGGAACGGAGTTATGGCCCCTCCAAAACTGAGCTGCGAAAGCATGGTGGACGAGTTGTTCGAGGCTTGAAACATCCGTCATTTGCAATCGATGTATGCTAGCCGACCCGAGTAAAGAGAGAGAGACTGAAATTGAAGGGAAGAGCGGTGCGATTCGTCGGAAGTCGTTGCTCATCTTGCCACTGTTGAGCTCAAAAGTTCGTAAAAGGGGCGACCTAAAGTGGCTTCCCGATAGGGGCGCCCAGGTTGGCTTCCTCCCATATCTCGTCTATTAGGAGGAGTTAAGAGCTCGCATTTGGCGGGTGTTAGTTATATGGGGTGAGCCTACTTCACAATTATGAAAAAATCTCAGATTTTGTCCCCAAGCATGGACTGTGCCTTTAAAGGCATCGTCCGCGCAGAAAGCCATGTAATATTTTTATCATGCTCTTGTTTGGCTTGGCCTCTTCAAAGAACAGGAATGTCAGAAAGAGCCTCTGCAAAACCATCAATTGAAAAGAAGAACCAGTTTGAATACACTGCTGAAATTACTTATTAATTAATTAATTAATTAAATAATAATTATATAATTAATTAATTAATTAATTAATTAATTAATTAATTAATTAATTAATTAATTAATTAATTAATTAATTAATTAATTAATTAATTAATTAATTAATTAATTAATTAATTAATTTATTTATTTATTTACTAGTGACCCTTCGGGTCACTAGCCCGTGGCAGCCATGGTCTATCTTGGCGGGCAACCCTTCGTGTAGTATTCTTTCGGCCGCGCTGAACTACAGACCGGCTTTCTCGACCCCTTCCCCCCCCCCCATCTACGCAGTATTCGTTCTGCTTCGTCAAACGATGGGTCGGCTTGGCGGGCCACCCTTCTTGTAGTACTCGTTCGGCGAAGCCGCCCTCCGTGTTGTATTCGTTCGGCTTCGTCAAACGATGGGCCGTCTATGCGGGCCACCCTCCGTGTAGTATTCGTTGAACTTCGCCGAACGACCAACCGGCCTCGTCGGTCACCCTCCGTGTAGTATTTGTTCGGCTTCGCCGAATGATGAGCCATCTTGGCGTGCAACCCTTCTTATAGTAATCTTTCGGCTGCGCCAAACGGCGGGCCGGCCTCGCCGGTCACCCTCCATGTAGTGATAGTTCTGCTTCGCCGAACGATGGGCCGTCTTGGCCGGCCACCCTCCGTATAGTGTTCGTTCGACTTCGCCGAACGACGGGCGGACCCTCTCCCCCCCTTCTACGCAGTATTCGCTCGGCTTCGCCGAACGATGGGCCGTCTTGGCGGGCCAACCTCCGTGTAGTACTCGTTCGGCGAAGACGCCCTCCGTATATTGTTCGTTCGGCTTTGCCGAACGATGGGCCATTCTGACGGGCCACCCTACGTGTTGTATCCGTTCGGCTTCGTCAAACGATGGGCCGTCTTGGTGGGCCACCCTTCGTGTAGTACTCGTTCGGCGAAGCCGCCCTCAGTGTAGTATTTGTTTGGCTTCGTCGAACGATGGGACATCATGGCGGGCAACCCTTCGTGTAGTATTCGCTCGGCTGCGCCGAACGATGGGCCGTCTTGGCGGGCCACCCTCCGTGTAGTACTCGTTCGGCAAAGCCGCCCTCCGTGTAGTATTCGTTCGGCTCCGTCGAACGATGGGCCGTCTTGGCGGGCCACCCTCCGTGTAGTACTCGTTCGGCAAAGCCGCCTTCCGTGTAGTATTCGTTCGGCTTCGTCGAACGATAGGTCATCTTGGCGGGCAACCCTTCGTGTAGTATTCGCTCGGCTGCGCCGAACGATGGGCCCAATTGGCGGGTCACCCTCCGTGTTGTGATAGTTCTGCTTCGCCGAACAATGGGCCATCTTGGTGGGCAACCCTTCCTGTAGTATTCGTTCGGCTGCGCCGAACTACAGGCCGGCTTTCTAGACCCCCCTCCATCTACGCAGTATTCGTTCGGCTTCGCCTAACGATGGGTCGGCTTCGCGGGCCACCCTTCGTGTTGTATTCGTTCGGCTTTGCCGAACGATGGGCCACATTGGCGGGTCACCCTCCGTGTAGTGATAGTTCTGCTTCGTCGAACGATGAGCCATCTTGGCGGGCCACCCTCGTGTAGTGATAGTTCTGCTTCGTCGAACGATGGGTCGGCTTGGCGGGCCACCCTCCGTGTAGTACTCGTTCGGCAAAGCCGCCCTCCGTGTAGTACTCGTTTGGCTTCGTCGAACGATGGGCCGTCTTGGCGGGCCACCCTCCGTGCAGTACTCGTTCGGCAAAGCCGCCCTCCGCGTAGTATTCGTTTCGCTTCGTCGAACGATGGGACATCTTGGCGGGCAACCCTTCGTGTAGTATTCGCTCGGCTGCGCCGAACGATGGGCCACATTGGCGGGCCACCCTCCGTGTAGTACTCGTTCGGCAAAGCCACCCTCCGTGTAGTAATCGTTTGGCTTCGTCGAACGATGGGCCGTCTTGGCGGGCCACCCTTCGTGTAGTACTCGTTCGGCAAAGCCGCCCTCCGTGTAGTATTCGTTCGGCTCCGTCGAACGATGGGCCGTTTTGGCGGGCCACCCTACGTGTAGTACTCGTTCGGCAAAGCCGCCCTCCGTGTAGTATTCGTCAGGCTTCGTCGAACGATAGGTCATCTTGGCGGGCAACCCTTCGTGTAGTATTCGCTCGGCTGCGCCGAACGATGAGCCCAATCGGCGGGTCACCCTCCGTGTTGTGATAGCTCTGCTTCGTCGAACAATGGGCCATCTTGGCGGGCAACCCTTCCTGTAGTATTCGTTCGGCTGCGCCGAACTACAGGCCGGCTTTCTAGACCCCCCTCCATCCACGCAGTATTCGTTCGGCTTCGCCTAACGATGGGTCGGCTTTGCGGGCCACCCTTCGTGTTGTATTTGTTCGGCTTTGCCGAACGATGGGCCACATTGGCGGGTCACCCTCCGTGTAGTGATAGTTCTGCTTCGTCGAACGATGAGCCATCTTGGCGGGCCACCCTCGTGTAGTGATAGTTCTGCTTCGTCGAACGATGGGTCGGCTTGGCGGGCCACCCTCCGTGTAGTACTCGTTCGGCAAAGCCGCCCTCCGTGTAGTACTCGTTTGGCTTCGTCGAACGATGGGCCGTCTTAGCGGGCCACCCTCCGTGCAGTACTCGTTCGGCAAAGCCGCCCTCCGCGTAGTATTCGTTTGGCTTCGTCGAACGATGGGACATCTTGGCGGGCAACCCTTCGTGTAGTATTCGCTCGGCTGCGCCGAACGATGGGCCATATTGGCGGGTCACCCTCCGTGTTGTGATTGTTCTGCTTCGACTAACAATAGGCCATCTTGGCGGGCAACCCTGCGTATAGTATTCATTCGGCTTCGCCGAACGACAGACCGGATTCGCCAACCCCCCCCCCCCCATCTACGCAGTATTTGCTCGGCTTCGCCAAACGATGGCCGTCTTGGCGGGCCACCCTCCGTGTAGTACTCGTTCGGCGAAGCCGCCCTCCATGTAGTATTTGTTTGGCTTCGTCGAACGATGGGCCACATTGGCGGGTCACCCTCCGTGTTGTGATAGTTCTGCTTCGCCGAACGATGGGCCATCTTGGCAGGCAACCCTTCCTGTAGTATTCGTTCGGCAAAGCCGCCCTCCGTGTAGTATTCGTTTCGTTCCGTCGAACGATGGGCCACATTGGCGGGTCACCCTCCGTGTAGTGATAGTTCTGCTTCGTCGAACGATGGGCCACATTGGCGGGTCACCCTCCGTGTTGTGATTGTTCTGTTTCGCCTAACAATAGGCCATCTTGGCGGGCAACCCTTCCTGTAGTATTCGTTCGGCTGCGCCGAACTACAGGCCGGCTTTCTATACCCCCCCCCCATCTACGCAGTATTCGTTCGGCTTCGTCGAACGATGAGCCACATTGGCGGGTCACCCTCCGTGTTGTGATAGTTCTGCTTCGCCGAACAATGGGCCATCTTGGCGGGCAACCCTTCCTGTAGTATTCGTTCGGCAAAGCCGCCCTCCGTGTAGTAGTCGTTTGGCTTCGTCGAACGATGGGCCACATTGGCGGGTCACCCTCCGTGTAGTGATAGTTCTGCCTCGTCGAACGATGGACCGTCTTGGCGGGTCACCCTCCGTGTAGTGATAGTTCTGCTCCGTCGAACGATGGGTCGGCTTGGCGGGCCGCCCTCCGTGTAGTACTCGTTCGGCAAAGCCGCCCTCCGTATAGTATTCGTTTGGCTTCGTCGAACGATGGGCCGTCTTGGCGGGCCACCCTCCGTGTAGTACTTGTTCGGCAAAGCCGCCCTCCGCGTAGTATTCGTTTGGCTTCGTTGAACGATAGGTCATCTTGGCGGGCAACCCTTCGTGTAGTATTCGCTCGGCTGCGCCGAACGATGGGCCCAATTGGCGGGTCACCCTCCGTGTTGTGATAGCTCTGCTTCGCCGAACAATGGGCCATCTTGGCGGGCAACCCTTCCTGTAGTATTCGTTCGGCTGCGCCGAACTACAGGCCAACTTTCTAGACCCTCCATCTACGCAGTATTCGTTCGGCTTCGCCTAACGATGGGTCGGCTTTGCGGGCCACCCTTCGTGTTGTATTCGTTCGGCTTTGCCGAACGATGGAGCCACATTGGCGGGTCACCCTCCGTGTAGTGATAGTTCTGCTTCGTCGAACGATGAGCCATCTTGGCGGGCCACCCTCGTGTAGTGATAGTTCTGCTTCGTCGAACGATGGGTCGGCTTGGCGGGCCACCCTCCGTGTAGTGCTCGTTCGGCAAAGCCGCCCTCCGTGTAGTACTCGTTTGGCTTCGTTGAACGATGGGCCGTCTTAGCGGGCCACCCTCCGTGCAGTACTCGTTCGGCAAAGCCGCCCTCCGCGTAGTATTCGTTTGGCTTCGTCGAACGATGGGACATCTTGGCGGGCAACCCTTCGTGTAGTATTCGCTCGGCTGCGCCGAACGATGGGCCACATTGGCGGGCCACCCTCCGTGTAGTACCCGTTCGGCAAAGTCACCCTCCGTGTAGTATTCGTTTGGCTTCGTCGAACGATGGGCCACATTGACGGGTCACCCTCCGTGTAGTGATAGTTCTGCTTCGTCGAACGATGAACGATCTTGGCGGGCCACCCTCCGTGTAAAGATAGTTCTGCTTCGTCGAACGATGGGTCGGCTTGGCGGGCCGCCCTCCGTGTAGTACTCGTTCGGCAAAGCCGCCTTTCGTGTAGTATTCGTTTGGCTTCGTCGAACGATGGGCCGTCTTGTCGGGCCACCCTCCGTGTAGTACTCGTTCAGCAAATCCGCCCTACGCGTAGTATTCGTTTGGCTTCGTCGAACGATGGGACATCTTGGCGGGCAACCCTTCGTGTAGTATTCGCTCGGCTGCGCCGAACGATGGGCCATATTGGCGGGTCACCCTCCGTGTTGTGATTGTTCTGCTTCGCCTAACAATAGGCCATCTTGGCGGGCAACCCTGCGTATAGTATTCATTCGGCTTCGCCGAACGACAGACCGGATTTGCCAACCCCCCCCCCATCTACGCAGTATTCGCTCGGCTTCGCCAAACGATGGCCGCCTTGACGGGCCACCCTCCGTGTAGTACTCGTTCGGCGAAGCCTCCCTCCCTGTAGTATTTGTTTGGCTTCGTCGAACGATGGACCACATTGGCGGGTCACCCTCCGTGTTGTAATAGTTCTGCTTCGCCGAACGATGGG
The DNA here is from genome assembly GCA_029168955.1 of Aplectana chamaeleonis. Classification (NCBI taxonomy): domain Eukaryota; kingdom Metazoa; phylum Nematoda; class Chromadorea; order Rhabditida; family Cosmocercidae; genus Aplectana; species Aplectana chamaeleonis. The sequence goes on from JAPDOI010000881.1 coordinate 231,296, forward strand.
CCATCTTGGCGGGCAACCCTTCCTGTAGTATTCGTTCGGCAAAGCCGCCCTCCGTGTAGTATTCGTTCGGCTTTGCCGAACGATGGGCCACATTGGCGTGTCACCCTCCGTGTAGTGATAGTTCTGCTTCGTCGAACGATGGGCCACTTCGGCGGGTCACCCTCCGTGTAGTGGTAGTTCTGCTTCGACGAATGATGGGCCATCTTGGCGGGCAACCCTTCGTGTAGTATTCGTTTGGCTGCGCCGAACTACAGGCCGGCTTTCTATACCCCCCCCTCATCTGCGCAGTATGCGTTCGGCTCCGTGGCACGATGAGCCACATTGGCGGGTCACCCTCCGTGTTGTGATAGTTCTGCTCCGCCGAACAATGGGCCATCTTGGCGGGCCACCCTCCGTGTAGTACTTGTTCGGCAAAGCCGCCCTCCGCGTAGTATTCGTTTGGCTTCGTTGAACGATAGGTCATCTTGGCGGGCAACCCTTCGTGTAGTATTCGCTCGGCTGCGCCGAACGATGGGCCCAATTGGCGGGTCACCCTCCGTGTTGTGATAGCTCTGCTTCGCCGAACAATGGGCCATCTTGGCGGGCAACCCTTCCTGTAGTATTCGTTCGGCTGCGCCGAACTACAGGCCGGCTTTCTAGACCCCCCTCCATCTACGCAGTATTCGTTCGGCTTCGCCTAACGATGGGTCGGCTTTGCGGGCCACCCTTCGTGTTGTATTCGTTCGGCTTTGCCGAACGATGGGCCACATTGGCGGGTCACCCTCCGTGTAGTGATAGTTCTGCTTCGTCGAACGATGAGCCATCTTGGCGGGCCACCCTCGTGTAGTGATAGTTCTGCTTCGTCGAACGATGGGTCGGCTTGGCGGGCCACCCTCCGTGTAGTGCTCGTTCGGCAAAGCCGCCCTCCGTGTAGTACTCGTTTGGCTTCGTTGAACGATGGGCCGTCTTAGCGGGCCACCCTCCGTGCAGTACTCGTTCGGCAAAGCCGCCCTCCGCGTAGTATTCGTTTGGCTTCGTCGAACGATGGGACATCTTGGCGGGCAACCCTTCGTGTAGTATTCGCTCGGCTGCGCCGAACTATGGGCCACATTAGCGGGTCACCCTCCGTGTAGTACTCGTTCGGCAAAGCCGCCCTCCGTGTAGTATTCGTTTGGCTTCGTCGAACGATGGGCCACATTGACGGGTCACCTCCGTGTAGTGATAGTTCTGCTTCGTCGAACGATGAACGATCTTGGCGGGCCACCCTCCGTGTAAAGATAGTTCTGCTTCGTCGAGCGATGGGTCGGCTTGGCGGGCCGCCCTCCGTGTAGTACTCGTTCGGCAAAGCCGCCTTTCGTGTAGTATTCGTTTGGCTTCGTCGAACGATGGGCCGTCTTGTCGGGCCACCCTCCGTGTAGTACTCGTTCAGCAAATCCGCCCTACGCGTAGTATTCGTTTGGCTTCGTCGAACGATGGGACATCTTGGCGGGCAACCCTTCGTGTAGTATTCGCTCGCCTGCGCCGAACGATGGAGCCATATTGGCGGGTCACCCTCCGTGTTGTGATTGTTCTGCTTCGCCTAACAATAGGCCATCTTGGCGGGCAACCCTGCGTATAGTATTCATTCGGCTTCGCCGAACGACAGACCGGATTTGCCAACCCCCCATCTACGCAGTATTCGCTCGGCTTCGCCAAACGATGGCCGCCTTGACGGGCCACCCTCCGTGTAGTACTCGTTCGGCGAAGCCGCCCTCCATGTAGTATTTGTTTGGCTTCGTCGAACGATGGACCACATTGGCGGGTCACCCTCCGTGTTGTAATAGTTCTGCTTCGCCGAACGATGGGCCATCTTGGCGGGCAACCCTTCCTGTAGTATTCGTTCGGCAAAGCCGCCCTCCGTGTAGTATTCGTTTCGCTTCGTCGAACGATGGGCCACATTGGCGGGTCACCCTCCGTGTAGTGATAGTTCTGCTTCGTCGAACGATGGGCCACATTGGCGGGTCACCCTCCGTGTTGTGATTGTTCTGCTTCGCCTAACAATAGGCCATCTTGGCGGGCAACCCTTCCTGTAGTATTCGTTTGGCTGCGCCGAACTACAGGCCGGCTTTCTATACCCCCCCCCCCCATCTACGCAGTATTCGTTCGGCTTCGTCGAACGATGAGCCACATTGGCGGGTCACCCTCCGTGTTGTGATAGTTCTGCTCCGCCGAACAATGGGCCATCTTGGCGGGCAACCCTTCCTGTAGTATTCGTTCGGCAAAGCCGCCCTCCGTGTAGTAGTCGTTTGGCTTCGTCGAACGATGGGCCACATTGGCGGGTCACCCTCCGTGTAGTGATAGTTCTGCTTCGTCGAACGATGAACCATCTTGGCGGACCACCCTCCGTGTAGTGATAGTTCTGCTTCGTCGAACGATGGGTCGGCTTGGCGGGCCGCCCTCCGTGTAGTACTCGTTCGGCAAAGCCGCCCTCCGTATAGTATTCGTTTGGCTTCGTCGAACGATGGGCCGTCTTGGCGGGCCACCCTCCGTGTAGTACTCCTTCGGCAAAGCCGCCCTCCGCGTAGTATTCGTTTGGCTTCGTTGAACGATGGGACATCTTGGCGGGCAACCCTTCGTGTAGTATTCGTTCGGCTTCGCCGAGCAATGGGCTTCATTGCCGGGTCACCCTGCATGTAGTGATAGTTCTGATTCGTCTAACGATGAGCCATCTTGGCGTGCAACCCTGCATATAGTATTCATTTGGCTTCGCCGAACGATAGACCGGCTTTGCCGGCCCCGCCATCTGCGCAGTATTCGCTCGGCTTTGCCGAACGACGGACCAGCCTTGCCGGTTAGCTTCCGTGTAGAACTCGTTTGGCGAAGACGCCCTCCGTATAGTGTTCGTTCGGCTTGCTTCGCCGAACGACGGGCGGACCCGCTTCCCCCCCCCCCCATCTACGCAGTGTTCGCTCGGCTTCGCCGAACGATGGGCCGCCTTGGCGGGCCAACCTCCGTGTAGTACTCGTTCGGCGAAGACGCCCTCCGTATAGTGTTCGTTCGGCTTCGCCGAACGATGGGCCATTCTGACGGGCCACCCTCCGTGTTGTATTCGTTCGGCTTCGTCAAACGATGGGCCGTCTTGGCGAACCACCCTCCGTGTAGTACTCGTTCGGCGAAGCCACCCTCCGTGTAGTATTTGTTTGGCTTCGTCGAACGATGGGCCATCTTGGCAAACCACCCTCCGTGTAGTATTCGTTCGGCTTCGCCAAACGATGGGCCGTCTTGGCGGGCTACCCTCCGTGTAGTACTCGTTCGGCAAAACCACCCTTCGTGTAGTATTCGTTTGGCTTCGTCGAACGATGGGACATCTTGGCGGGCAACCCTTCGTGTAGTATTCGTTCGGCTGCGCCGAACTACAGGCCGGCTTTCTAGACTCCCCTCCAACTACGCAGTATTCGTTCGGCTTCGCCGAACGATGGGCCGTCGTGGCGAGCCACCCTTCGTGAAGTATTCGTTCGGCTCCGCCGAGCAATGGGCCTCATTGCTGGGTCACCCTCCATGTAGTGATAGTTCTGCTTCGTCTAACGATGAGCCATCTTGGCGTGCAACCCTGCGTATAGTATTCATTCGGCTTCGCCGAACGACAGACCGGATTCGCCAACCCCCCCCCATCTACGCAGTATTCGTTTGGCTTCGTCGAACGATGGCCGTCTTGGCGGGCCACCCTCCGCGTAGTACTCGTTCGGCGAAGCCGCCCTCCGTAAAGTGTTCGTTCGGCTTCGCCGAACGATGGGCCATTCTGACGGGTCACCCTACGTGTTGTATTCGTTTGGCTTCGTCAAACGATGGACCATCTGGGTTGACCACCCTTCGTGTAGTACTCGTTCGGCGAAGCCGCCCTCCATGTAGTATTTGTTTGGCTTCGTCGTCGAACGATGGGCCACATTGGCGGGTCACCCTCCGTGCTGTGATAGTTCTGCTTCGCCGAACAATGGGCCATCTTGGCGGGCAACCCTTCCTGTAGTATTCGTTCGGCAAAGCCGCCCTCCGTGTAGTATTCGTTTGGCTTCGTCGAACGATGGGCCACATTGGCGGGTCACCCTCCGTGTAGTGATAGTTCTGCTTCGTCGAACGATGAACCATCTTGGCGGGCCACCCTCCGTGTAGTGATAGTTCTGCTTCGTCAAACGATACGATGGGTCGGCTTGGCGGGCCGCCCTCCGTGTAGTACTCGTTCGGCAAAGCCGCCCTCCGTGTAGTATTCGTTTGGCTTCGTCGAAAGATGGGCCGTCTTGGCGGTCCACCCTCTGTGTAGTACTCGTTCGGCAAAGCCGCCCTCCGCGTAGTATTCGTTTGGCTTCGTCGAACGATGGGACATCTTGGCGGGCCACCCTCCGTGCTGTGATAGTTCTGCTTCGCCGAACAATGGTCCATCTTGGCGGGCAACCCTTCCTGTAGTATTCGTTCGGCAAAGCCGCCCTCCGTGTAGTATTCGATCGGCTGCGCCGAACGATGGGCCACATTGGCGGGTCACCCTCCGTGTAGTGATAGTTCTGCTTCATCGAACGATGGGCTAAATTGGCGGGTCACCCTCCGTGTAGTGATAGTTCTGCTTCGTCGAACGATGGGCCGTCTTGGCGGGCCACCCTCCGTGTAGTATTCATTCGGCAAAACCGCCCTCCGTGTAGTATTCGTTTGGCTTCGTCGAACGATGGGCCACATTGGCGGGTCACCCTCCGTGTAGTGATAGTTCTGCTTCGTCGAATGATGAACCATCTTGGCGGGCCACCCTCCGTGTAGTGATAGTTCTGCTTCGTCGAACGATGGGTCGGCTTGGCGGGCCGCCCTCCGTGTAGTACTCGTTCGGCAAAGCCGCCCTCCGTGTAGTATTCGTTTGGTTTCGTCAAACGATGGGCCGTCTTGGCGGGCCACCCTCCGTGTAGTACTCGTTCGGCAAAGCCGCCCTCCGCGTAGTATTTGTTTGGCTTCGTCGAACGATGGGCCACATTGGCGGGTCACCCTCCGTGTAGTGATAGTTCTGCTTCGTCGAACGATGAACCATCTTGGCGGGCCACCCTCCGTGTAGTACTCGTTCGGCAACACCGCCCTCCGTGTAGTATTCGTTTAGCTTCGTCGAACGATGGGACATCTTGGCGGGCAACCCTTCGTGTAGTATTCGTTCGGCTGCGCCGAACTACTGGCCGGCTTTCTAGACTCCCCTCCATCTACGCAGTTTTCGTTCGGCTTCGCCAAACGATGGGCCGTCTTGGCGGGCCACCCTTCGTGTAGTATTCGTTCGGCTTCGCCGAGCAATGGGCCTCATTGCTGGGTCACCCTCCATGTAGTGATAGTTCTGCTTCGTCTAACGATGAGCCATCTTGGCGTGCAACCCTGCGTATAGTATTCACTCGGCTTCGCCAAACGACAGACCGGATTCGCCAACCCCCCCCCCCCCCCCATCTACGCAGTATTCGCTCGGCTTCGCCGAACGATGGCCGTCTTGGCGGGCCACCCTCCGTGTAGTACTCGTTCGGCGAAGCCGCCCTCCGTATAGTGTTCGTTCGGCTTCGCCGAACGATGGGCCATTCTGACGGGCCACCCTACGTGTTGTATTCGTTCGGCTTCGTCAAACGATGGACCGTCTTGGCGGGCAACCCTTCCTGTAGTATTCGTTCGGCAAAGCCGCCCTCCGTGTAGTATTCGTTTGGCTTTGCCGAACGATGGGCCACATTGGCGGGTCACCCTCCGTGTAGTGATAGTTCTGCTTCGTCGAACGATGAGCCATCTTGGCGGGCCACCCTCCGTGTAGTGGTAGTTCTGCTTCGTCGAACGATGGGTCGGCTTAGCGGGCTACCATTCGTGTAGTATTCGTTCTGATTCTCCGAACGATGAGCCATCTTGGCGGGTCACCCTCCGTGTAGTGATAGTTCTGCTTCGTCGAACGATGAGCCTTCTTGGCGGGTCACCCTCCGTGTATCATTCGTTCGGCTTCGCCGAATGGCGGGCCCACCTCGCCGGTAACCCCCGTGTAGTATTGATTCGCCTTCGCCGAACGATGGTCCATCTTGGCGAGCAACCCTTCGTGTAGTATTCGTTCGGCTGCGCCGAACTACAGGCCGGCTTTCTAGAACCCTCTCCATCTACGCAGTATTCGTTCTGCTTCGTCTAACGATGAGCCATCTTGGCGTGCAACCCTGCGTATTGTATTCATTTGGCTTCGCCTAATGATAGATCGGCTTTGCCGCCCCCCCCCCATCTACGCAGTATTCGCTCGGCTTCGCCGAACGATGGCCGTTTTGGCGGGCTACCCTCCGTGTGGTACTCGTTCGGCGAAGCCGCCCTCCGTATAGTGTTTGTTCGGCTTCGCCGAACGATGGGCCACATTGGCGGGTCACCCTCCGTGTAGTGATAGTTCTGCTTCGTCGAACGATGAACCATCTTGGCGGGCCACCCTCCGTGTAGTACTCGTTCGGCAAAACCGCCCTCCGTGTAGTATTCGTTTGGCTTCGTCGAACGATGGGACATCTTGGCGGGCAACCCTTCGTGTAGTATTCGTTCGGCTTCGCCGAGCAATGGGCCTCATTGCTGGGTCACCCTCCATGTAGTGATAGTTCTGCACCGCCGAACAATGGACCATCTTGGTGGACGATCCTTCCTGTAGTATTCGTTCGGCAAAGCCGCCCTCCGTGTTGTATTCGTTTGGCTTTGCCGAACGATGGGCCACATTGGCGGGTCACCCTCCGTGTAGTGATAGTTCTGCTTCGTCTAACGATGAGCCATCTTGGCGTGCAACCCTGCGTATAGTATTCATTCGGCTTCGCCAAACGACAGACCGGATTTGCCACCCCCCCCCCCCATCTACGCAGTATTCGCTCGGCTTCGCCGAACGATGGCCGTCTTGGCGGGCCACCCTCCGTGTAGTACTCGTTCGGCTTCGCCGAGCAATGGGCCTCATTGCTGGGTCACCCTCCATGTAGTGATAGTTCTGCTTCGTCTAACGATGAGCCATCTTGGCGTGCAACCCTGCGTATAGTATTCATTCGGCTTCGCCAAACGACAGACCGGATTTGCCAACCCCCCCCCCATCTACGCAGTATTCCCTCGGGTTCCCCGAACCGTGGCCGTCTTGGCGGGCCACCCTCCGTGTAGTCCTCGTTCGGCGAAGCCCCCCTCCGTATAGTGTTCGTTTGGCTTCATCGAACGATGGGCCACATTGGCGGGTCACCCTCCGTGTTGTATTCGTTCGGCTTCGTCAAACGATGGACCGTCTTGGCGGGCAACCCTTCCTGTAGTATTCGTTCGGCAAAGCCGCCCTCCGTGTAGTATTCGTTTGGCTTCATCGAACGATGGGCCACATTGGCGGGTCACCCTCCGTGTTGTGATAGTTCTGCACCGCCGAACAATGGGCCATCTTGGTGGACGATCCTTCCTGTAGTATTCGTTCGGCAGAGCCGCCCTCCGTGTAGTATTCGTTTGGCTTTGCCGAACGATGGGCCACATTGGCGGGTCACCCTCCGTGTAGTGATAGTTCTGCTTCGTCGAACGATGAGCCATCTTGGCGGGCCACCCTCCGTGTAGTGGTAGTTCTGCTTCGTCGAACGATGGGTCGGCTTAGCGGGCTACCATTCGTGTAGTATTCGTTCTGATTCTCCGAGCGATGAGCCATCTTGGCGGGTCACCCTCCGTGTAGTGATAGTTCTGCTTCGTTGAACGATGAGCCTTCTTGGCGGGCCACCCTCCGTGTATCATTCGTTCGGCTTCGCCGAATGGCGGGCCCACCTCGCCGGTCACCCCCGTGTAGTATTGGTTCGCCTTCGCCGAACCATGGTCCACCTTGGCGAGCAACCCTTCGTGTAGTATTCGTTCGGCTCCGCCGCACGACGGGCTGACCCCCCCATCAACGCAGTATTCTTTCGACTTCGCCGAACGATGGGCCGTCTTCGCGGGCCACCCTGCGTGTAGTATTCGTTCGCCTTTGCCGAACGATGGGCTATCTTGGCGGACAACCCTTTGTGTCGTATTCGTTCGGCTGCGCCGAACTACAGGCCGGCTTTCTAGAACCCCTCCACCTACGCAGTATTCGTTCGGCTTCGCCGAACAATGGGTCGGCTTCGCGGGCCACCCTTCGTGTTGTATTCGTTCGGCTTCGCCGAACGATGGGCCACATTGGCGGGTCACCCTCCGTGTAGTGATAGTTCTGCTTCGTCGAACGATGAACCATCTTGGCGGGCCACCCTCCGTGTAGTACTCGTTCGGCAAAACCGCCTTCCGTGTAGTATTCGCTTGGCTTCGTCGAACGATGGGACATCTTGGCGGGCAACCCTTCGCGTAGTATTCGCTCGGCTGCGCCGAACGATGGGCCACATTGGCGGGTCACCCTCCGTGTTGTGATAGTTCTGCTTCGCCGAAAAATGGGCCATCTTGGTGGACAATCCTTCCTGTAGTATTCGTTCGGCCGCGCCGAACTACAGGCCGGCTTTCTAGATTCCCCCCTCCATCTACGTAGTATTCGTTCGGCTTCGCCGAAAAATGGGTCGGCTTCGCGGGCCACCCTCCGTGTAGTATTCGTTTGGCTTCGTCGAACGATGGGCCACATTGGCGGGTCACCCTCCGTGTAGTGATAGTTCTGCTTCGTCGAACGATGAGCCATCTTGGCGGGCCACCCTCCGTGTAGTGATAGTTCTGCTTCGTCGAACGATGGGTCGGCTTGGAGGGCCACCATTCGTGTAGTATTCGTTCTGCTTCTCCGAACGATGAGCCATCTTGGCGGGCCACCCTCCGTGTAGTGATAGTTCTGCTTCGTTGAACGATGAGCCTTCTTGGCGGGCCACCCTCCGTGTAGTACTCGTTCGGCAAAGCCGCCCTCCGTGTAGTATTCGTTTGGCTTCGTCGAACGATGGGCCGTCTTGGCGGGCATTCCTTCCTGTAGTATTCGTTCGGCTGCGCCGAACTACAGGCCGGCTTTCTAGAACCCTCTCCATCTACGCAGTATTCGTTCTGCTTCGTCTAACGATGAGCCATCTTGGCGTGCAACCCTGCGTATTGTATTCATTTGGCTTCGCCTAATGATAGACCGGCTTTGCCGCCCCCCCCATCTACGCAGTATTCGCTCGGCTTCGCCGAACGATGGCCGTTTTGGCGGCCTACCCTCCGTGTGGTACTCGTTCGGCGAAGCCGCCCTCCGTATAGTGTTCGTTCGGCTTCGCCGAACGATGGGCCATTCTGACGGGCCAGCCTCCGTGTAGTATTCGTTCGGCTTCGCCAAACGATGAGCCGTCTTGGCGGGCCAACCTCCGTGTAGTACTCGTTCGGCAAAGCCGCTCTCCGTGTAGTATTCATTTGGCTTCGTCGAACGATGGGACATCTTGGCGGGCAACCATTCGTGTAGTATTCGCTCGGCTGCGCCGAACGATGGGCCGTCTTGGCGGGCCACCCTTCGTGTAGTACTCGTTCGGCAAAGCCGCCCTCCGTGTAGTATTCGTTTGGCTTCGTCGAACGATGGGACATCTTGGCGGGCAACCCTTCGTGCAGTATTCGCTCGTCTGCGCCGAACGATGGACCACATTGGCGGGTCACCCTCCGTGTTGTAATAGTTCTGCTCCGCCGAACAATGGGCCATCTTGGTGGACAATCCTTCCTGTAGTATTCGTTCGGCCGCGCCGAACTACAGGCCGGCTTTCTAAACCCCCCTCCATCTACTCAGTATTCGTTCGGCTTTGCCGAACAATGGGTCAGCTTCGCGGGCCACCCTTCGTGTTGTATTCGTTCGGCTTTGCCGAACGATGGGCCACATTGGCGGGTCACCCTCCGTGTAGTAATAGTTCTGCTTCGTCGAACGATGAGCCATCTTGGCGGGCCACCCTCCGTGTAGTGGTAGTTCTGCTTCGTCGAACGATGGGTCGGCTTAGCGGGCCACCATTCGTGTAGTATTCGTTCTGCTTCTCCGAACGATGAGCCATCTTGGCGGGCCACCCTCCGTGTAGTGATAGTTCTGCTTCGTCGAACGATGAGCCTTCTTGGCGGGCCACCCTCCGTGTATCATTCGTTTGGCTTCGCCGAATGGCGGGCCCACCCCGCCGGTAACCCGTGTGTAGTATTGGTTCGATTCGCCGAACGATGGTCCATCTTGGCGAGCAACCCTTCGTGTAGTATTCGTTAGTCTCCGCCGAACGACGGGCCAACCCCCCCCCCCATCAACGCAGTATTCTTTCGACTTCGCCGAACGATGGGCCGTCTTCGCGGGCCACCCTGCGTGTAGTATTCGTTCGCCTTCACCGAACGTTGGACCATCTTGGCGGACAACCCTTTGTGTCGTAATCGTTCGGCTGCGCCGAACAATGGGTCAGCTTCGCGGGCCACCCTTCGTGTTGTATTCGTTCGGCTTTGCCGAACGATGGGCCACATTGGCGGGTCACCCTCCGTGTAGTAATAGTTCTGCTTCGTCGAACTACGAGCCATCTTGGCGGGCCACCCTCCGTGTAGTGGTAGTTCTGCTTCGTCGAACGATGGGTCGGCTTAGCGGGCCACCATTCGTGTAGTATTCGTTCTGATTCTCCGAACGATGAGCCATCTTGGCGGGCAACCCATCGTGTAGTATTCGCTCGGCTGCGCCAAACGATTGGCCAACCCCCCCCCCCCCATCAACGCAGTATTCTTTCGACTTCGCCGAACGATGGGTCGGCTTCGCGGGCCACCCTTCGTGTTGTATTCGTTCGGCTTTGCCGAACGATGGTCCACATTGGCGGGTCACCCTCCGTGTAGTGATAGTTCTGCTTCGTCGAACGATGGGTCGGCTTGGCGGGCCACCCTCCGTGTAGTACTCGTTCGGCAAAGCCGCCCTCCGCGTAGTATTCGTTCGGCTTCGTCGAACGATGGGACATCTTGGCGGGCAACCCATCGTGTAGTATTCGCTCGGCTGCGCCAAACGATTGGCCACATTGGCGGGTCACCCTCCATGTTGTGATAGTTCTGCTTCGCCGAACAATGAGCCATCTTGGCGGGAACCCTTCCTGTAGTATTCGTTCGGCTGCGCCGAACTACAGGCCGGCTTTCTAGACCCCCCTCCATCTACGCAGTATTCGTTCGGCTCCGCCGAACGATGGGCCGTCTTGGCGGACTACCCTTCGTGTAGTATTGGTTCGGCTTCGCCGAGCAATGGGCCTCATTGCCGGGTCACCCTCCATGTAGTGGTAGTTCTGCTTCGTCTAACGGTGAGCCATCTTAGCGTGCAACCCTGCGTATAGTATTCATTCGGCTTCGCCGAACGATAGACCGGCTTTGCCGACCCCCCCCCCCATCTACGCAGTATTCGCTCAGCTTCGCCGAACGATGGCCGTCTTGGCGGGCCACCCTCCGTGTAGTATTTGTTCGGATTCGCCAAACGATGGGCCGTCTTGGCGGGCCACCCTCCATGTAGTACTCGTTCAACAAAGCCGCCCTCCGTGTAGTATTCGTTTGGCTTCGTCGAACGATGGGACATCTTGGCGGGCAGCCATTCGTGTAGTATTCGCTCGGCTGCGCCAAACGATGGGCCGTCTTGGCGGGCCACCCTCCGTGTAGTACTCGTTCGGCAAAGCCGCCCTCCGTGTAGTATTCGCTTGGCTTCGTCGAACGATGGGACATATTGGCGGGCAACCCTTCGAGTAGTATTCGCTCGGCTGCGCCGAACGATGGGCCACATTGGCGGGTCACCCTCCGTGTTGTGATAGTTCTGCTTCGCCGAAAAATGGGCCATCTTGGTGGACAATCCTTCCTGTAGTACTCGTTCGGCCGCGCCGAACTACAGGCCGGCTTTCTAGACCCCTCCTCCATCTACGCAGTATTCGTTCGGCTTCGCCGAACAATGGGTCGGCTTCGCGGGCCACCCTTCGTGTTGTATTCGTTCGGCTTCGTCGAACGATGGGACATCTTGGCGGGCAACCCTCCGTGTAGTATTCGCTCGGCTTCGCCGAGCAATGGGCCTCATTGCCGGGTCACCCTCCATGTAGTGATAGTTCTGCTTCGTCTAACGATGAGCCATCTTGGCGTGCAACCCTGCGCATAGTATTCATTCGGCTTCGCCGAACGATAGACCGGCTTTGCCGATCTCCCATCTACGCAGTATTCGCTCGGCTTCGCTGAACGATGGCCGTCTTGGCGGGCTACCCTCCGTGTAGTACTCGTTCGGCAAAGCCGCCCTCCGTGTAGTATTCGTTTGGCTTCGTCGAACGATGAGACATCTTGGCGGGCAACCCTTCGTGTAGTATTCGCTCGGCTGCGCCGAACGATGGGCCACATTGGCGGGTCACCCTCCGTGTTGTGATAGTTCTGCTTCGCCGAAAAATGGGCCATCTTGGTGGACAATCCTTCCTGTAGTATTCGTTCGGCCGCGCCGAACTACAGGCCGGCTTTCTAGACCCCTCCTCCATCTACGCAGTATTCGTTCGGCTTCGCCGAACAATGGGTCGGCTTCGCGGGCCACCCTTCGTGTTGTATTCGTTCGGCTTTGCCGAACGATGGGCCACATTGGCGGGCTACCCTTCGTGTAGTGATAGTTCTGCTTCGTCGAACGATGGGCCACATTGGCGGGTCACCCTCCGTGTTGTGATAGTTCTGCTTCGCCGAAAAATGGGCCATCTTGGTGGACAATCCTTCCTGTAGTACTCGTTCGGCCGCGCCGAACTACAGGCCGGCTTTCTAGACCCCTCCTCCATCTACGCAGTATTCGTTCGGCTTCGCCGAACAATGGGTCGGCTTCGCGTGCCACCCTTCGTGTTGTATTCGTTCGGCTTTGCCGAACGATGGGCCACATTGGCGGGCTACCCTTCGTGTAGTATTGGTTCGGCTTCGCCGAGCAATGGGCCTCATTGCCGGGTCACCCTCCATGTAGTGATAGTTCTGCTTCGTCTAACGATGAGCCATCTTAGCGTGCAACCCTGCGTATAGTATTCATTCGGCTTCGCCGAACGATAGAACGGCTTTGCCGACCCCCCATCTACGCAGTATTCGCTCGGCTTCGCCGAACGATGGCCGTCTTGGCGGGCCACCCTCCGTGTAGTACTCGTTCGGCGAAGCCGCCCTCCGTGTAGTATTCGTTTGGCTTCGTCAAACGATGGGTCATTCTGACGGGACACCTCCCGTGTAGTATTCGTTCGGCTTCGCCAAACGATGGGCCGTCTTGGCGGGCCACCCTCCGTGTAGTACTCGTTCGGCAAAGCCGCCCTCCGTGTAGTATTCGTTTGGCTTCGTCGAACGATGGGACATCTTGGCGGGCAACCATTCGTGTAGTATTCGCCAGGCTGCGCCAAACGATGGGCCGTCTTGGCGGGCCACCCTCCGTGTAGTACTCGTTCGGCAAAGCCGCCTTCCGTGTAGTATTCGCTTGGCTTCGTCGAACGATGGGACATCTTGGCGGGCAACCCTTCGCGTAGTATTCGCTCGGCTGCGCCGAACGATGGGCCACATTGGCGGGTCACCCTCCGTGTTGTGATAGTTCTGCTTCGCCGAAAAATGGGCCATCTTGGTGGACAATCCTTCCTGTAGTATTCGTTCGGCCGCGCCGAACTACAGGCCGGCTTTCTAGATTCCCCCCTCCATCTACGTAGTATTCGTTCGGCTTCGCCGAAAAATGGGTCGGCTTCGCGGGCCACCCTTCGTGTTGTATTTGTTCGGCTTTGCCGAACGATGGGCCACATTGGCGGGTCACCCCTCGTGTAGTGATAGTTCTGCTTCGTCGAACGATGAGCCATCTTGGCGGGCCACCCTCCGTGTAGTGGTAGTTCTGCTTCGTCGAACGATGGGTCGGCTTAGCGGGTCACCATTCGTGTGGTATTCGTTCTGATTCTTCGAAAGATGAGCCATCTTGGCGGGCCACCCTCCGTGTAGTGATAGTTCTGCTTCGTTGAACGATGAGCCATCTTAGCGTGCAACCCTGCGTATAGTATTCATTCGGCTTCGCCGAACGATAGAACGGCTTTGCCGACCCCCCCATCTACGCAGTATTCGCTCGGCTTCACCGAACGATGGCCGTCTTGGCGGGCCACCCTCCGTGTAGTACTCGTTCGGCGAAGCTGCCCTCCGTGTAGTATTCGTTTGGCTTCGTCAAACGATGGGTCATTCTGACGGGACACCTTCCGTGTAGTATTCGTTCGGCTTCGCCAAACGATGGGCCGTCTTGGCGGGCCACCCTCCGTGTAGTACTCGTTCGGCAAAGCCGCCCTCCGTGTAGTATTCGTTTGGCTTCGTCAAACGATGGGACATCTTGGCGGGCAACCCTTCGTGTAGTATTCGCTCGGCTGCGCCGAACGATGGGCCACATTAGCGGGTCACCCTCCGTGTTGTGATAGTTCTGCTTCGCCGAAAAATGGGCCATCTTGGTGGACAATCCTTCCTGTAGTATTCGTTCGGCCGCGCCGAACTACAGGCCGGCTTTCTAGATTCCCCCCCTCCATCTACGTAGTATTCGTTCGGCTTCGCCGAAAAATGGGTCGGCTTCGCGGGCCACCCTTCGTGTTGTATTCGTTCGGCTTTGCCGAACGATGGGCCACATTGGCGGGTCACCCCTCGTGTAGTGATAGTTCTGCTTCGTCGAACGATGAGCCATCTTGGCGGGCAACCCTCCGTGTAGTGGTAGTTCTGCTTCGTCGAACGATGGGTCGGCTTAGCGGGTCACCATTCGTGTGGTATTCGTTCTGATTCTCCGAACGATGAGCCATCTTGACGGGCCACCCTCCGTGTAGTGATAGTTCTGCTTCGTTGAACGATGAGCCTTCTTGGCGGGCCACCCTCCGTGTATGATTCGTTCGGCTTCGCCGAATGGCGGGCCCACCTCGCCGGTCACCCCCGTGTAGTATTGGTTCGCCTTCGCCGAACGATGGACCATCTTGGCGAGCAACCCTTCGTGTAGTTTTCGTGAACGACGGGCCAACCCCCCCCCCATCAACGCAGTACTCTTTCGACTTCGCCAGACGATGGGCCGTCTTCGCGGGCCACCCTGCGTGTAGTATTCGTTCGCCTTCGCCGAACGATGGGCCATCTTGGCGGACAACCCTTTGTGTCGTATTCGTTCGGCTGCGCCGAACTACAGGCCGGCTTTCTAGACCCCCCTCCATCTACGCAGTATTCCTTCGGCTTCGCCGAACGATGGGTCGGCTTCGCGGGCCACCCTTCGTGTTGTATTCGTTCGGCTTTGCCGAACGATGGGCCACAGTGGCGGGTCACCCTCCGTGTAGTGATAGTTCTGCTTCGTCGAATGATGGGCCGTCTTGGCGGGCCACCCTCCGTGTAGTACTCGTTCGGCAAAGCCGCCCTCCGCGTAGTATTCGTTTGGCTTCGTCGAACAATGGGCCATCTTGGCGGGCAACCCTTCCTGTAGTATTCGTTCGGCTGCGCCGAACTACAGGCCGGCTTTCTAGACCCCCCTCCATCTACGCAGTAATCGTTTGGCTTTGCCGAACGATGGGCCGTCTTGGCGGGCCCCCCTCCGTGTAGTACTCGTTCGGCAAAGCCGCCCTTCGCGTAGTATTCGTTTGGCAACGTCGAACAATGGGCCATCTTGGCGGGCAACCCTTCCTGTAGTATTCGTTCGGCTGCGCCGAACTACAGGCCGGCTTTCTAGACCCCCCTCCATCTACGCAGTAATCGTTTGGCTTCGTCGAACGATGGGCCGTCTTGGCGGGCCACCCTCCGTGTAGTACTCGTTCGGCAAAGCCGCCCTTCGCGTAGTATTCGTTTGGCTTCGTCGAACGATGGGACATCTTGGCGGGCAACCCTTCGTGTAGTATTCGCTCGCCTGCGCCGAACGATGGGCCACATTGGCGGGTCACCCTCCGTGTTGTGATAGTTCTGCTTCGTCGAACGATGAGCCATCTTGGCGGGCCACCCTCCGTGTAGTGATAGTTCTGCTTCGTTGAACGATGAGCCTTCTTGGCGGGCCACCCTCCGTGTATGATTCGTTCGGCTTCGCCGAATGGCGGGCCCACCTCGCCGGTCACCCCCGTGTAGTATTGGTTCGCCTTCGCCGAACGATGGACCATCTTGGCGAGCAACCCTTCGTGTAGTATTCGTGAACGACGGGCCAACCCCCCCCCATCAACGCAGTATTCTTTCGACTTCGCCAGACGATGGGCCGTCTTCGCGGGCCACCCTGCGTGTAGTATTCGTTCGCCTTCGCCGAACGATGGGCCATCTTGGCGGACAACCCTTCGTGTCGTATTCGTTCGGCTGCGCCGAACTACAGGCCGGCTTTCTAGACCCCCCTCGATCTACGCAGTATTCCTTCGGCTTCGCCGAACGATGGGTCGGCTTCGCGGGCCATCCTTCGTGTTGTATTCGTTCGGCTTTGCCGAACGATGGGCCACATTGGCGGGTCACCCTCTGTGTAGAGATAGTTCTGCTTCGTCGAACAATGAGCCATCTTGGCGGGCCACCCTCCGTGTAGTGATAGTTCTGCTTCGTCGAACGATGGGCCGTCTTGGCGGGCCACCCTCCGTGTAGTACTCGTTCGGCAAAGCCGCCCTCCGCGTAGTATTCGTTTGGCTTCGTCGAACAATGGGCCATCTTGGCGGGCAACCCTTCGTGTAGTATTCGCTCGGCTGCGCCGAACGATGGGCCACATTGGCGGATCACCCTCCGTGTTGTGATAGTTCTGCTTCGTCGAACGATGAGCCATCTTGGCGGGCCACCCTCCGTGTTGTGATAGTTCTGCTTCGTCGAACGATGAGCCATCTTGGCGGGCCACCCTCCGTGTAGTGATAGTTCTGCTTCGTCGAACGATGGGTCGGCTTGGCGGGCCACCCTCCGTGTAGTACTCGTTCGGCAAAGCCGCCCTCCGTGTAGTATTCGTTTGGCTTCGTCGAACGATGGGCCGTCTTGGCGGGCAACCCTTCGTGTAGTATTTGCTCGGCTGCGCCGGACGATGGGCCACATTGGCGGGTCACCCTCCGTGTTGTGATAATTCTGCTTCGCCGAACAATGGGCCACCTTGGCGGACAACCCTTCCTGTAGTATTCGTTCGGCTGCGCCGAACCACAAGCCGGCTTTCTAGACCCCCCCCCACATCTACGCAGTATTCGTTCGGTCTTGCCGGACAATGGGTCGGCTTCGCGGGCCACCCTTCGTGTTGTAATCGTTCGGCTTTGCCGAACGATGGGCCTTATTGGCGGGTCACCCTCCGTGTAGTGATAGTTCTGCTTCGTCGAACGATGAGCCATCTTGGCGGGCCACCCTCCGTGTAGTGGTAGTTCTGCTTCGTCGAACGATGGGTCGGCTTAGCGGGCCACCATTCGTGTAGTATTCGTTCTGCTTCTCCGAACGATGAGCCATCTTGGCGGGCCACCCTCCGTGTAGCACTCGTTCGGCAAAGCCGCCCTCCGTGTAGTATTCGTTTGGCTTCGTCGAACGATGGGCCGTCTTGGCGGGCCACCCTCCGTGTAGTACTCGTTCGGCGAAGCCGCCCTCCGTGTAGTATTCGTTTGGCTTCGTCGAACGATGGGCCGTCTTGGCGGGCAACCCTTCGTGTAGTATTCGCTTGGCTGCGCCGAACGATGGACCACATTGGCGGGTCACCCTCCGTGTTGTGATAATTCTACTTCGCCGAACAATGGGCCACCTTGGCGGACAACCCTTCCTGTAGTATTCGTTCGGCTGCGCCGAACTACAGGCCGGCTTTCTAGACCCCCCCCACATCTACGCAGTATTCGTTCGGCTTCGCCGGACAATGGGTCGGCTTCGCGGGCCACCCTTAGTGTTGTAATCGTTCGGCTTTGCCGAACGATGGGCCTTATTGGCGGGTCACCTTCCGTGTAGTGATAGTTCTGCTTCGTCGAACGATGAGCCATCTTGGCGGGCCACCCTCCGTGTAGTGGTAGTTCTGCTTCGTCGAACGATGGGCCGGCTTAGCGGGCCACCATTCGTGTAGTATTCGTTCTGCTTCTCCGAACGATGAGCCATCTTGGCGGGCCACCCTCCGTGTAGTACTTGTTCGGCAAAGCCGCCCTCCGTGTAGTATTCGTTTGGCTTCGCCGAACGATGGGCCGTCTTGGCGGGCCACAGTCCGTGTAGTACTCGTTCGGCGAAGCCGCCCTCCGTATAGTGTTCGTTCGGCTTCGCCGAACGATGGGCCATTATGACGGGCCACCCTCCGTGTAGTATTCGTTCGGCTTCGCTAAGCGATGGGCCGTCTTGGCGGGCCACCCTCCGTGTAGTACTCGTTCGGCAAAGCCGCCCTCCGTGTAGTATTCGTTTGGCTTCGTCGAACGATGGGACATCTTGGCGGTCAACCCTTCGTGTAGTATTCGCTTGGCTGCGTCGAACGATGGGCCACATTGGCGGGTCACCCTCCGTGTTGTGAAAAATCTGCTTTGCCGAACAATGGGGCATCTTGGCGGACAACAATTCCTGTAGTATTCGTTCGGCTGCGCCGAACTACAGGCCGGCTTTCTAGACCCCCCCCCCCACATCTACGCAGTATTCGTTCGGCTTCGCCGGACGATGAGCCACATTGGCGGGTCACCCTCCGTGTTGTGATAGTTCTGCTTCGCCGAACAATGGGCCATCTTGGCGGGCCACCCTCCGTGTAGTGATAGTTCTGCTTCGTCGAAAGATGGGTCGGCTTGGCGGGCCACCCTCCGTGTAGTACTCGTTCGGCAAAGCCGCCCTCCGTGTAGTATTCGTTTGGCTTCGTCGAACGATGGGCCGTCTTGGCGGGCCACCCTCCGTGTAGTACTCGTTCGGCAAAGCCGCCCTCCGCGTAGTATTCGTTTGGCTTTGTCGAACAATGGGCCATCTTGGCGGGCAACCCTTCCTGTAGTATTCGTTCGGCTGCGCCGAACTACAGGCCGGCTTTCTAGACCCCCCTCCATCTACGCAGTAATCGTTTGGTTTTGCCGAACGATGGGCCATCTGGGCGGGCCACCCTTCGTGTAGTGTTCGTTAGGCTTCGCCGAGCAATGGGCCTCATTGCCGGGTCACCCTCCGTGTAGTGATAGTTCTGCTTCGTCGAACGATGAGCCATCTTGGCGGGCCACCCTCCGTGTTGTGATAGTTCTGCTTCGTCGAACGATGGGCCATCTTGGCGGGCCACCCTCCGTGTAGTGATAGTTCTGCTTCGTCGAAAGATGGGTCGGCTTGGCGGGCCACCCTCCGTGTAGTACTCGTTCGGCAAAGCCGCCCTCCGTGTAGTATTCGTTTGGCTTCGTCGAACGATGGGCCGTCTTGGCGGGCCACCCTCCGTGTAGTACTCGTTCGGCAAAGCCGCCCTCCGCGTAGTATTCGTTTGGCTTCGTCGAACATTGGGCCATCTTGGCGGGCAACCCTTCCTGTAGTATTCGTTCGGCTGCGCCGAACTACAGGCCGGCTTTCTAGACCCCCCTCCATCTACGCAGTAATCGTTTGGCTTTGACGAACGATGGGCCGTCTGGGCGGGCCACCCTTCGTGTAGTATTCGCTTGGCTGCGCCGAACGATGGGCCACATTGGCGGGTCACCCTCCGTGTTGTGATAATTCTGCTTCGCCGAACAATGGGGCATCTTGGCGGACAACCCTTCCTGTAGTATTCGTTCGGCTGCGCCGAACTACAGGCCGGCTTTCTAGACCCCCCCCCCACATTTACGCAGTATTCGTTCGGCTTCGCCGGACGATGAGCCACATTGGCGGGTCACCCTCCGTGTTGTGATAGTTCTGCTTCGTCGAACAATGGGCCATCTTGGCGGGCCACCCTCCGTGTTGTGATAGTTCTGCTTCGTCGAACGATGAGCCATCTTGGCGGGCCACCCTCCGTGTAGTGATAGTTCTGCTTCGTCGAAAGATGGGTCGGCTTGGCGGGCCACCCTTCGTGTAGTACTCGTTCGGCAAAGCCGCCCTCCGTGTAGTATTTGTTTGGCTTCGTCGAACGATGGGCCGTCTTGGCGGGCCACCCTCCGTGTAGTACTCGTTCGGCAAAGCCGCCCTCCGCGTAGTATTCGTTTGGCTTCGTCGAACAATGGGCCATCTTGGCGGGCAACCCTTCCTGTAGTATTCGTTCGGCTGCGCCGAACTACAGGCCGGCTTTCTAGACCCCCCTCCATCTACGCAGTAATCGTTTGGCTTTGCCGAACGATGGGTCGGCTTCGCGGGCCACCCTTCGTGTTGTATTTGTTCGGCTTTGCCGAACGATGGGCCTTATTGGCGGGTCACCCTCCGTGTAGTGATAGTTCTGCTTCGTCGAACGATGAGCCATCTTGGCGGGCCACCCTCCGTGTTGTGATAGTTCTGCTTCGTCGAACGATGAGCCATCTTGGCGGGCCACCCTCCGTGCAGTGATAGTTCTGCTTCGTCGAAAGATGGGTCGGCTTGGCGGGCCACCCTCCGTGTAGTACTCGTTCGGCAAAGCCGCCCTCCGTGTAGTATTCGTTTGGCTTCGTCGAACGATGGGCCGTCTTGGCGGGCCACCCTCCGTGTAGTACTCGTTCGGCAAAGCCGCCCTCCGCGTAGTATTCGTTTGGCTTCGTCGAACAATGGGCCATCTTGGCGGGCAACCCTTCCTGTAGTATTCGTTCGGCTGCGCCGAACTACAGGCCGGCTTTCTAGATCCCCCTCCATCTACGCAGTAATCGTTTGGCTTTGCCGAACGATGGGCCGTCTGGGCGGGCCACCCTTCGTGTAGTGTTCGTTAGGCTTCGCCGAGCAATGGGCCTCATTGCCGGGTCACCCTCCATGTAGTGATAGTTCTGCTTCGTCTAACGATGAGCCATCTTGGCGTGCAACCCTGCGTATAGTATTCATTCGGCTTCGCCGAACGATAGACCGGCTTTGCCAACCCCCCCCCATCTACGCAGTATTCGCTCGGCTTCGCCGAACGATGGCCGTCTTGGCGGGCCACCCTCCGTGTAGTATTCGTTTGCCTTCGCCGAACGATGGGCCATCTTGGCGAACAACCCTTCGTGTCGTATTCGTTCGGCTGCGTCGAACGGCGGGCCGACCTCGCCGGTCACCTTCCGTGTAGTATTCGTTTGGCTTTGCAAAACGATGGGACATCTTGGCGGGCAACCCTTCGTGTAGTATTCATTCGGTTGTGCCAAACGGCGGGCCGGCCTCGCAGGTCACTCTCCGTGTAGTATTCGTTCGCCTTCGCCGAACGATGGGCCGTCTTGGCGGGCCACCCTGCGTGTAGTATTCGTTCGGCTTCGCCAAACGACGTGCCAACCCCCCTCCATCTACGCAGTATTCGCTCGGCTTCGCCGAACAATGGGCCGTCTTGGCGGGCCACCCTCCGTGTAGTACTCGTTCGGCGAAGCCGCCCTCCGTCTAGTATTCGTTTGGCTTCGTCGAACGATGGGCCGTGTTGGCGGGCCACCCTCCGTGTAGTACTCGTTCGGCAAAGCCGCCCTCCGTGTAGTATTCGTTCGGCTTCGTCGAACGATGGGCCGTGTTGGCGGGCCACCCTCCGTGTAGTACTCGTTTGGCAAAGCCGCCCTCCGTGTAGTATTCGTTTGGCTTCGTCGAACGATGGGCCACATTGGCGGGTCACCGTCCGTGTAGTACTCGTTCGGCAAAGCCGCCCTCCGTCTAGTATTCGTTTGGCTTCGTCGAACGATGGGCCGTGTTGGCGGGCCACCCTCCGTGTAGTACTCGTTCGGCAAAACCGCCCTCTGTGTAGTATTCGTTTGGCTTCGTCGAACGATAGGACATCTTGGCGGGCAACCCTTCGTGTAGTATTCGCTTGGCTGCGCCGAACGATGGGCCACATTGGCGGGTCATCCTCCGTGTTGTGATATTTCTGCTTCGCCGAACAATGGGCCACCTTGGCGGACAACCCTTCCTGTAGTATTTGTTCGGCTGCGCCGAACTACAGGCCGGCTTTCTAGACCCTCCCCCCCCACATCAACGCAGTATTCGTTCGGCTTCGCCGGACAATGGGTCGGCTTCGCGGGCCACCCTTAGTGTTGTAATCGTTCGGCTTTGCCGAACGATGGGCCTTATTGGCGGGTCACCCTCCGTGTAGTGATAGTTCTGCTTCGTCGAACGATGAGCCATCTTGGCGGGCCACCCTCCGTGTAGTGGTAGTTCTGCTTCGTCAAACGATGGGTTGGCTTAGCGGGCCACCATTCGTGTAGTATTCGTTCTGCTTCTCCGAACGATGAGCCATCTTGGCGGGCCACCCTCCGTGTAGTACTCGTTCGGCAAAGCCGCCCTCCGTGTAGTATTCGTTTGGCTTCGTCGAACGATGGGCCGTCTTTGCGGGCCACCCTCCGTGTAGTACTCGTTCGGCGAAGCCGCCCTCCGTATAGTGTTCGTTCGGCTTCGCCGAACGATGGGCCATTCTGACAGGCCACCCTCCGTGTAGTATTCGTTCGGCTTCGCCAAGCGATGGGCCGTCTTGGCGGGCCACCCTCCGTGTAGTACTCGTTCGGGAAAGCCGCCCTCCGTGTAGTATTCGTTTGGCTTCGTCGAACGATGGGCCGTCTTGGCGGGCAACCCTTCGTGTAGTATTCGCTTGGCTGCGCCGAACGATGGGCCACATTGGCGGGTCACCCTCCGTGTTGTGATAATTCTGCTTCGCCGAACAATGGGCCACCTTGGCGGACACCCCTCCCTTTAGTTTTCGTTCGGCTGCGCCGCCCTCCAGGCCGGCTTTCTAGACCCCCCCCCCCCACATCTACGCAGTATTCGTTCGGCTTCGCCGAACGATGGGTCGGCCTCGCGGGCCACCCTTCGTGTAGTATTCGTTCGGCTTTGCCGAACGATGGGCCACATTGGCTTGTCACCCTCCGTGTAGTGATAGTTCTGCTTCGTCGAACGATGAGCCATCTTGGCGGGCCACCCTCCGTGTAGTGGTAGTTCTGCTTCGTCGAACGATGGGTCGGCTTAGCGGGCCACCATTCGTGTAGTATTCGTTCTGCTTCTCCGAACGATGAGCCATCTTGGCGGGCCACCCTCGGTGTAGTACTCGTTCGGCAAAGCCGCCCTCCGTGTAGTATTCGTTTGGCTTCGTCGAACGATGGGCCGTCTTGGCGGGCCACCCTCCGTGTAGTACTCGTTCGGCGAAGCCGCCCTCCGTATAGTGTTCTTTCGGCTTCGCCGAACGATGGGCCATTCTGACAGGCCACCCTCCGTGTAGTATTCGTTCGGCTTCGCCAAGCGATGGGCCGTCTTGGCGGGCCCCCCTCCGTGTAGTACTCGTTCGGGAAAGCCGCCCTCCGTGTAGTATTCGTTTGGCTCCGTCGAACGATGGGCCGTCTTGGCGGGCAACCCTTCGTGTAGTATTCGCTTGGCTGCGCCGAACGATGGGCCACATTGGCGGGTCACCCTCCGTGTTGTGATAATTCTGCTTCGCCGAACAATGGGCCACCTTGGCGGACAACCCTTCCTGTAGTATTCGTTCGGCTGCGCCGAACTACAGGCCGGCTTTCTAGACCCCCCCCCCACATCTACGCAGTATTCGTTCGGCTTCGCCGGACAATGGGTCGGCTTCGCGGGCCACCCTTAGTGTTGTAATCGTTCGGCTTTGCCGAACGATGGGCCTTATTGGCGGGTCACCCTCCGTGTAGTGATAGTTCTACTTCGTCGAACGATGAGCCATCTTGGCGGGCCACCCTCCGTGTAGTGGTAGTTCTGCTTCGTCGAACGATGGGTCGGCTTAGCGGGCCACCATTCGTGTAGTATTCGTTCTGCTTCTCCGAACGATGAGCCATCTTGGCGGGCCACCCTCCGTGTAGTACTCGTTCGGCAAAGCCGCCCTCCGTGTAGTATTCGTTTGGCTTCGTCAAACGATGGGCCGTCTTGGCGGGCCACCCTCCGTGTAGTACTCGTTCGGCGAAGCCGCCCTCCGTATAGTGTTCGTTCGGCTTCGCCGAACGATGGGCCATTCTGACGGGCCACCCTCCGTGTAGTATTCGTTCGGCTTCGCCAAGCGATGGGCCGTCTTGGCGGGCCACCCTCCGTGTAGTACTCGTTCGGCAAAGCCGCCCTCCGTGTAGTATTCGTTTGGCTTCGTCGAACGATGGGCCGTCTTGGCGGGCAACCCTTCGTGTAGTTTTTGCTCGGCTGCGCCGGCCGATGGGCCACATTGGCGGGTCACCCTCCGTGTTGTGATAATTCTGCTTCGCCGAACAATGGGCCACCTTGGCGGACAACCCTTCCTGTAGTATTCGTTTGGCTGCGCCGAACTACAGGCCGGCTTTCTAGACCCCCCCCCCACATCTACGCAGTATTCGTTCGGCTTCGCCGGACAATGGGTCGGCTTCGCGGGCCACCCTTCGTGTTGTAATCGTTCGGCTTTGCCGAACGATGGGCCTTATTGGCGGGTCACCCTCCGTGTAGTGATAGTTCTGCTTCGTCGAACGATGAGCCATCTTGGCGGGCCCCACTCCGTGTAGTGGTAGTTCTGCTTCGTCGAACGATGGGTCGGCTTAGCGGGCAACCCTTCGCGTAGTATTCGTTCTGCTTCTCCGAACGATGAGCCATCTTGGCGGGCCACCCTCCGTGTAGTACTCGTTCGGCAAAGCCGCCCTCCGTGTAGTATTCGTTTGGCTTCGTCGAACGATGGGCCGTCTTGGCGGGCCACCTCCCGTGTAGTACTCGTTCGGCTAAGCCGCCCTCCGTATAGTGTTCGTTCGGCTTCGCCGAACGATGGAGCCATTCTGACGGGCCACCATCCGTGTAGTATTCGTTCGGCTTCGCCAAGCGATGGGCCGTCTTGGCGGGCCACCCTCCGTGTAGTACTCGTTCGGCAAAGCCGCCCTCCGGGTAGTATTCGTTTGGCTTCGTCGAACGATGGGCCGTCTTGGCGGGCAACCCTTCGCGTAGTTTTTGCTCGGCTGCGCCGGACGATGGGCCACATTGGCGGGTCACCTCCGTGTTGTGATAATTCTGCTTCGCCGAACAATGGGCCACCTTGGCGGACAACCCTTCCTGTAGTATTCGTTTGGCTGCGCCGAACTACAGGCCGGCTTTCTAGACCCCCCCCCCCACATCTCCGCAGTATTCGTTCGGCTTCGCCGGACAATGGGTCGGCTTCGCGGGCCACCCTTCGTGTTGTAATCGTTCGGCTTTGCCGAACGATGGGCCTTATTGGCGGGTCACCCTCCGTGTAGTGATAGTTCTGCTTCGTCGAACGATGAGCCATCTTGGCGGGCCCCACTCCGTGTAGTGGTAGTTCTGCTTCGTCGAACGATGGGTCGGCTTAGCGGGCAACCCTTCGTGTAGTATTCGCTTGGCTGCGCCGAACGATGGGCCACATTGGCGGGTCACCCTCCGTGTTGTGATAATTCTGCTTCGCCGAACAATGGGCCACCTTGGCGGACAACCCTTCCTGTAGTATTCGTTCGGCTGCGCCGAACTACAGGCCGGCTTTCTAGACCCCCCCCCCACATCTACGCAGTATTCGCTCGGCTTCGCCGGACAATGGGTCGGCTTCGCGGGCCACCCTTCGTGTTGTAATCGTTCGGCTTTGCCGAAAGATGGGCCTTATTGGCGGGTCACCCTCCGTGTAGTGATAGTTCTGCTTCGTCGAACGATGAGCCATCTTGGCGGGCCACCCTCCGTGTAGTGGTAGTTCTGCTTCGTCGCCCGATGGGTCGGCTTAGCGGGCCCCCATTCGTGTAGTATTCGTTCTGCTTCTCCGAACGATGAGCCATCTTGGCGGGCCACCCTCCGTGTAGTACTCGTTCGGCAAAGCCGCCCTCCGTGTAGTATTCGTTTGGCTTCGTCGAACGATGGGCCGTCTTGGCGGGCCACCCTCCGTGTAGTACTCGTTCGGCGAAGCCACCTCCGTATACTATTCGTTTGGCTTCGTCGAACGATGGGCCATTCTGACGGGCCACCCTCCGTGTAGTATTCGTTCGGCTTCGCCAAGCGATGGGCCGTCTTGGCGGGCCACCCTCCGTGTAGTACTCGTTCGGCAAAGCCGCCCTCCGTGTAGTATTCGTTTGGCTTCGTCGAACGATGGGCCGTCTTGGCGGGCCACCCTCCGTGTAGTACTCGTTCGGCGAAGCCGCCCTCCGTATAGTGCTCGTTCGGCTTCGCCGAACGATGGGCCATTCTGACGGGCCACCATCCGTGTAGTAATCGTTCGGCTTCGCCAAGCGATGGGCCGTCTTGGCGGGCCACCCTCCGTGTAGTACTCGTTCGGCAAAGCCGCCCTCCGTGTAGTATTCGTTTGGCTTCGTCGAACGATGGGCCGTCTTGGCGGGCAACCCTTCGTGTAGTTTTTGCTCGGCTGCGTTGGACGATGGGCCACATTGGCGGGTCACCCTCCGTGTTGTGATAATTCTGCTTCGCCGAACAATGGGCCACCTTGGCGAACAACCCTTCCTGTAGTATTCGTTTGGCTGCGCCGAACTACAGGCCGGCTTTCTAGACCCCCCCCCCACATCTACGCAGCATTCGTTCGGCTTTGCCGGACAATGGGTCGGCTTCGCGGGCCACCCTTCGTGTTGTAATCGTTCGGCTTTGCCGAACGATGGGCCTCATTGGCGGGTCACCCTCCGTGTAGTGATAGTTCTGCTTCGTCGAACGATGAGCCATCTTGGCGGGACCCACTCCGTGTAGTGGTAGTTCTGCTTCGTCGAACCATGGGTCGGCTTAGCGGGCAACCCTTCGTGTAGTATTCGCTTGGCTGCGCCGAACGATGGGCCACATTGGCGGGTCACCCTCCGTGTTGTGATAATTCTGCTTCGCCGAACAATGGGCCACCTTGGCGGACAACCCTTCCTGTAGTATTCGTTCGGCTGCGCCGAACTACAGGCCGGCTTTCTAGACCCCCTTCCACATCTACGCAGTATTCGCTCGGCTTCGCCGGACAATGGGTCGGCTTCGCGGGCCACCCTTCGTGTAGTAATCGTTCGGCTTTGCCGAAAGATGGGCCTTATTGGCGGGTCACCCTCCGTGTAGTGATAGTTCTGCTTCGTCGAACGATGAGCCATCTTGGCGGGCCGCCCTCCGTGTAGTGGTAGCTCTGCTTCGTCGCACGATGGGTCGGCTTAGCGGGACACCATTCGTGTAGTATTCGTTTTGCTTCTCCGAACGATGAGCCATCTTGGCGGGCCACCCTCCGTGTAGTACTCGTTCGGCAAAGCCGCCCTCCGTGTAGTATTCGTTTGGCTTCGTCGAACGATGGGCCGTCTTGGCGGGCCACCTTCCGTGTAGTACTCGTTCGGCGAAGCCGCCCTCCGTATAGTATTCGTTTGGCTTCGTCGAACGATGGGCCATTCTGACGGGCCACCCTCCGTGTAGTACTCGTTCGGCTTCGCCAAGCGATGGGCCGTCTTGGCGGGCCACCCTCCGTGTAGTACTCGTTCGGCAAAGCCGCCCTCCGTGTAGTATTCGTTTGGCTTCGTCGAACGATGGGCCGTGTTGGCGGGCCAACCTCCGTGTAGTACTCGTTCGGCAAAGCCGCCCTCCGTGTAGTATTCGTTTGGCTTCGTCGAACGATGGACCACATTGGCGGGTCACCCTCCGTGTAGTACTCGTTCGGCAAAGCCGCCCTCCGTCTAGTATTCGTTTGGCTTCGTCGAACGATGGGCCGTGTTGGCGGGCCACCCTCCGTGTAGTACTCGTTCGGCAAAGCCGCCCTCTGTGTAGTATTCGTTTGGCTTCGTCGAACGATAGGACATCTTGGCGGGCAACCCTTCGTGTAGTATTCGCTTGGCTGCGCCGAACGATGGGCCACATTGGCGGGTCACCCTCCGTGTTGTGATAATTCTGCTTCGCCGAACAATGGGCCACCTTGGCGGACAACCCTTCCTGTAGTATTCGTTCGGCTGCGCCGAACTACAGGCCGGCTTTCTAGACCCCCCCACATCTACGCAGTAGTCGTTCGGTTTTGCCGGACAATGGGTCGGCTTCGCGGGCCACCCTTCGTGTTGTAATCGTTCGGCTTTGCCGAACGATGGGCCTTATTGGCGGGTCACCCTCCGTGTAGGGATAGCTCTGCCCCGTCGCACGATGAGCCATCTTGGCGGGCCACCCTCCGTGTAGTGGTAGTTCTGCTTCGTCGAACGGTGGGTCGGCTTAGCGGGCCACCATTCGTGTAGTATTCGTTCTGCTTCTCCGAACGATGAGCCATCTTGGCGGGCCACCCTCCGTGTAGTACTCGTTCGGCAAAGCCGCCCTCCGTGTAGTATTCGTTTGGCTTCGTCGAACGATGGGTCGTCTTGGCGCGCCACCCTCCGTGTAGTACTCGTTCGGCGAAGCCGCCCTCCGTATAGTGTTCGTTCGGCTTCGCCGAACGATGGGCCATTCTAAAGGGCCACCCTCCGTGTAGTATTCGTTCGGCTTCGCCAAGCGATGGGCCGTCTTGGCGGGCCACCCTCCGTGTAGTACTCGTTCGGCAAAGCCGCCCTCCGTGTAGTATTCGGTTGGCTTCGTCGAACGATGGGCCGTCTTGGCGGGCAACCCTTCGTGTAGTTTTTGCTCGGCTGCGCCGGACGATGGGCCACATTGGCGGGTCACCCTCCGTGTTGTGATAATTCTGCTTCGCCGAACAATGGGCCACCTTGGCGGACAACCCTTCCTGTAGTATTCGTTCGGCTGCGTCGAACTACAGGCCGGCTTTCTAGACCCCCCCCACATCTACGCAGTATTCGTTCGGCTTCGCCGGACAATGGGTCGGCTTCGCGGGCCACCCTTCGTGTTGTAATCGTTCGGCTTTGCCGAAAGATGGGCCTTATTGGCGGGTCACCCTCCGTGTAGTGATAGTTCTGCTTCGTCGAACGATGAGCCATCTTGGCGGGCCACCCTCCGTGTTGTGATAGTTCTGCTTCGTCGAACGATGAGCCATCTTGGCGGGCCACCCTCCGTGTAGTACTCGTTCGGCAAAGCCGCCCTCCGTGTAGTATTCCTTTGGCTTCGTCGAACGATGGGCCGTCTTGGCGGGCCACCCTCCGTGTAGTACTCGTTCGGCAAAGCCGCCCTCCGCGTAGTATTCGTTTGGCTTCGTCGAACAATGGGACATCTTGGCGGGCAACCCTTCGTGTAGTATTCGCTTGGCTGCGCCGAACGATGGGCCACATTGGCGAGTCACCCTCCGTGTTGGGACAATTCTGCTTCGCCGAACAATGGGGCATCTTGGCGGACAACCCTTCCTGTAGTATTCGTTCGGCTGCGCCGAACTACAGGCCGGCTTTCTAGACCCCCCCCACATCTACGCAGTATTCGTTCGGCTTTGCCGAACGATGGGCCTTATTGGCGGGTCACCCTCCTTGTAGTGATAGTTCTGCTTCGTCGAACGATGAGCCATCTTGGCGGGCCACCCTCCGTGTAGTGGTAGTTCTGCTTCGTCGAACGATGGGTCGGCTTAGCGGGCCACCATTCGTGTAGTATTCGTTCTGCTTCTCCGAACGATGAGCCTTCTTGGCGGG